>OY992877.1:128033026-128063026 GCA_963921405.1 Cepaea hortensis | reverse complement strand
GCGTGCGTGCGTGCGTGCGTGCGTGCGTGCTTGCGAGCGTGCGTGCGTGCGTGTGTGTATGTATGTGTGTATGTGTGTGTATGTGTGTGTATAGGTGTATGTGTTTATGTGTGTGTGTGTGCGTGCGTGCGTGTGCGTGCGTGTCTAGGTAGGTGTCATAAATTTTTGAAGGGAGTGGGAGATCACTGTAGTGCATGCCCCATCTCTAACAAAAGAAGTAGAGCCCCATCCTCTTCTATCTTCAATAACCCCAGAATATGAACCTTGATTTATCTGCAGGCCTCGTTCTATTAAGTAGTCTAGGAGATATAGATTATGGCCCTGGTGAGAATAATGATTACTAACTGGGATTCTGCCCCTTCTCCAAGGATTCTGTAGCTCTGGAGCCCCCTTTTATTGGTTATCAAATCTGAGGAAAGTCTGGAGAATTTTCTCAGCCTGATTTAGATGAAGAAAACATGGATATTGAGCAGTTGATAGATCTAGAGTCTTCTCTCCCCCATTTTAGTAAGTCATGATGAGTGGATTTATTTTTAAACAATCAAACACATAATCAATCACATTAGATTCTGACAACATGATGTACAAAGAAGATGCTGACTCACAGATAGGTTTGAACTGATAAATTAACAGAAGGTCAATTCATGTTAATCATTTATTGACTGGGCCTGACCCCTTCTGGCCAGTACATACATCTCTATTGTGATTTACACAAAATATTAGAAAAGTTGCATATTGGACCAGTATCACACAGACCATCAATAAACAAGCATCAATACATGAGAGGTTAACAAGTGTGAAAACATAGTAAACATTTTTGTTGTTGCACATGTTAAGTGTGATGGTAATTCAACAATAAAATATCAGTTTCCTGAAATTGGGTGTGGTGTGTACCAATTAGAAAGGTAACCTGGTGACTGGAACATTAGGTAAGCCAGGGTCCATTGACTGATGGATCCACTTCAGGTCTGCCCGTATAGCTCCACTGAAGGCCTCCCCATACTCTGCTCATGGCCAAGTCATCCTCCATCTCACTTGTGGTTCATCTCTTTCTCTCGGCTTCCCTCTCTCAGGTCTGATTTAGGTGGTTAGTTTGCTGATGTGTTGGGTGGTTGTTGGTATGTAGCCACCAAGATCACTGATGAATATTCACATAAATATATACATTCCTACCAATACAATATTCTAGACGTAGGTCGGAAGAAATCTAAATTCCTGAAGTAGGAACTAGTTCCCCTCCCCCCCCCCCTTTTTTTTTTTTCTCTAAGCTAGTGTTGGGTTAATTTGGGGTGGTCAGAGTTTATCACACTGTGTACGCCTTGTATC
Organism: Cepaea hortensis; assembly: GCA_963921405.1. NCBI lineage: Eukaryota > Metazoa > Mollusca > Gastropoda > Stylommatophora > Helicidae > Cepaea > Cepaea hortensis. Next base: position 128,061,700 of record OY992877.1, on the reverse strand, counting down.
AACTGATTCCTGCTGTATGTAAATTCTCATTTGACCTGGGGTCAGTGAACGTGTACAGTAAGACAGTGACAAGAGTGCGAATATGTCAAGATGCATGTAAATAAATGACATACATTTATAACATTTCTTCCACTCAATGGTGTTTATCACGTGTATAAATAATTCTCTGTGTTTTCCCAATTAACTTCTTCTTCTTCTTCTTCTTGTGTCTAATAACTCTCTCCCATTTTCTGTTGTTGTTGTGTTGAGTGGTGTGGTGTTGTGTGTTGGGTGGTGTGGTGTTGTTTGTTCAAGCCGTGTTGATTAATGAGTTAAGTTCACTGCGCGTGATGGTGTTCCGCGAAGCACAACTTTCTCATGTAATGCAGTTCATGTGTGCCCTTATCTAATTAAAATTTGACAAAAATATAAATATTTATTCCGTCAAACCCTATTGATTCAATAGATGAAGGAGAAAGGAAAGATTGATTTCTCTTTCAGCTTTCTAGATTGTAAATAGGCATAGATAAGTCTGTTTTAGAACAAGGCACTTATTCTAGTACACGAACTGCCATTTTAGCTGTAGGTAGTGATAGCATCTTTTATCAGTGTTTCTGACAAAATGCACACGATTGCTTTCGAATCATCACTTCTCACAGTTGTTTAGAATAGAATGTAGTAGTATAATGCACTTCTTAAAGTTAATAATTATCTCTAAGAATATCAGAGATTGCAGTTTCATCGAAGAGAGTATTGGAGTGTCATTTTGCCCGGGAACGGCTCTGCGTCGTTAGAATCTACAGTCGAGCATTTTTACATTTCAGAGGTTTTAATTAATAATAATACATTTCAATTGACATTACAAACACGGGTTACCATTACTTGATACTTGATACATCGGGTTCTTAGTCTAATCTCAGGAATTACAAGCTTACCTCGGATCTAGACACTCCGAAATCCCATGTTTGAAAATTTGGTCACACCAGCTTTCCACATCTGTTCAACAGGCTGGTTGCAGGAAAAGTGCGGGCTTACCAGATTCTGATGAAATATTAACATATGCAAATCCGGCGTTGGCGCGAAAGCGGGTCACATGTCTATTTCGTCCAATGGTCTTCCGAGCTTTGTCTGATGAAATCTTTCTAAGAATCCACGTCATCTGTCACTTATGCAGTTCCAGTTTCGATGTTAAATTTTAAGTCCTAGTTTCAGTTTGCGGTTGTGAAGTCAATTTCTTTTAATGTTGTTTCCTCTTCTTGCGGCATGTTTTGGTAAATGAATAATGGTGGTTAGCGTTATGCCACATGGCTCCACTCCAGATTGTTCTATGGTATGGAACTATGTTTCCAACATTTTCAGTTATCAAGCTGTTCTCATTTTTCCTCCCTTGTATTCTCTTCTGCATCTGATTGACCTGGTTCATCAGGCACTGGGTGTCGACTCAGGAAGTCCGCTCCCACATTCATTTTCCCAGGAACATACTCAACCTGGAACGAGTAAGGTTGAAGAAGCAGCGACCACCTCATAAGTCGGGCATTCAGAGTCTTAGATGCTGCGAGAAACATGAGTGGTTGATGGTCACATTGCACTGTGAAGTGTTTGCCATATAGGTATTCCTGAAATTTCTGTACACTCCATACGATCGCAAGACATTCTCTCTCGATAGTACTGTAATTTCTCTCTGCTGCATTCAATTTCCTGCTAGCATAGGCTACAGGGAATAGCTCTGATGGTACATCTCCCTTTCTCTGCAACAGCGTTGCCCCAATTCCTATGTTACTGGCATCGGTGCGCAGCACGAAGGGTTGGTCGAAGTCTGGTACATGTAAGACTGGATGAGCAGTTAATGCCTGCTTTAGTGCTGTGAAAGCTCTCTCACAGTCAGCTGACCAAGTGACTTTCTCTGGTTTCCCCTTTTTGGTAAGATTCGTTAAAGGTGCTGACAGAGTATTGAAGTCCTTGATGTATTTTTGATAGAATCCACATAAGGATACAAATGATCTTACATCCTTCTTTGTTTTTGGACGAGGTGCTCTCTGGAGTTTGTCCACATTTCCCTCTTGTGGAGTTATTAGTCCATGAGATATCTTATGACCTAGAAAGTCCAATTCTTGGAATCCTATCTGGCACTTCTTTGGTCTAGCCGTCAATCCAGTTTCTCTGAGGCGCCTGAACAAAAGATGCAGGGTTTCTACATGCTCTTCAAATGTTTCAGTGGCGATCAGGATGTCATCAATGAAGTGACTGATGTCTGGATGCTGTAGTGGGTCAAGTAATTTTCTCATCATACGTGTAAAGACGCTGGGGGCATTACTTAATCCGAATGGAAGAACGTTGAACTCATAGTGTCCTCCAGGCGTGCTGAAAGCTAACCATGGTCTAACTTCCGGTTTTACGGGAATCTGGTAATATCCCTTACTGAGATCAATCCTAGTAAAGTACTTAGCTCGGTTAAATGCTGTGAAGAGTTTATTCTGATCAGGCAGAGGTTCTGCTTGGAATTCAGTAATAGCATTGAGCTGTCGATAATCGATGCACAATCTATGTTCTCCACTTGGCTTTCTCAATAAGACGACGCTAGCACTGTAAGGTGATTCAGATGGTGAGATTATTCCTGCGGTGAGCAGCTGTTGTATTTCTTCCTCTAAAGTCTTTTGCTTTGCATAAGGAACTGGGTGTCTTGACTCGCACAGGCACTGTGTCATTTAACTTCATGTCAAATTCCTCCAAATCAGTTCTTCCTGGCTTATCAGTAAGTACTTCTGCATATTTTGCCATAAGTTCCCTAATCTGCTTTTGCTGATCCTTTGTTAAGTTGGGATTAATTTCCACATCCTTAAAGGTCTCTTTGGCTTGCAGTTGGCACTCGACTCCCATTGTTGATCCTTCTTCGACTTCAGTAGTCACACTCATGGCCATCAGATGTGCTGGTTCGGTGGTTGAGGGTCTTTCATGAAACTTCTTCAAGAGGTTTATGTGAAATACTTTCATCTTGCCTTTGACTGAAATTCTGTAGTTGGTACGTGAGATCTTCTCCGTCACTACATAAGGTCCTCTCCATCCGATTTGCAGCTTATTCTGACTGGTTGGAAGCAGCAACATCACCTTCTCTCCTACCTCTAACTCTCTATCCTTTGCCTTGCGGTTGAAGTTACGAGCAATTCTTCGTCTAGCTTGACGTAGATTGACATTCGCTTGTTTCCAACTGTGTTGTAAACGATTTTTCAACTCGGCAACATATGTAGATGCAGTCATGACTGTATCATCTGTAGTATTATCAGTCCACGTTCGAAGTAACGCCTCCAGTGGTCCCTAGATCGGTCGTCCAAACAACAGTGTGGCTGGAGCAAAACCTGTTGAGTGATGGGGTACTTCCCTGTAAGCGAATAAAGCTGCGGGTAAATACAAGTCCCAATCCTCTGTCTTCTCCTGGGCAATTTTGCGCAGGATACTAATCAATGTCCCGTTCCACCTTTCCACAAGTCCATTTGACTGAGGGTGATATGGTGAACTGAAGATATGGCGTGCATGAAAAAGTCTGAAGGTCTCTTCCATGAGCTTACCACGAAACTGTGAACCGTTGTCCGTCAAGATCCTTTGTGGGAATCCTAGACGTGTGAATATTCCTAATAATGCATCAGCGACGTGTTTGGAGTCACAGCTGGGCATAGGAACGGCTTCGGCCCACATGGTTGTTGTGTCCACAAGCGTTAATATGAATCGGTTTCGCCTCTTCGTTGCTGAGAGAGGTCCGATTATGTCTACAGCCACTTTCTCAAATGGAATTCCAGTGATTGGCGATTCACCCAACATTGCCGGTGGTGTCCGGTGTTTTGGTGATACTTTCTGACACTGTGGGCATGATTTTACAAACCGTTGTATGTCTGAATTCATCCCTGGCCAAAAGTAGTGAGTGGTAATCTGCTGTGTAGTAGCGTTGATACCCATGTGCCCACTGAATGGTAGACTATGACCCATCTCTAAGATCTGAGTCCTGTATTGAGTTGGTACAACAAGTTGATTAAACTCTTGTCCAGCTCGTCCTGCTTTTCTGTAAAGAAGTGCTGACTTCATGAACAGATCACCTTTACGTAGAGGTAAATGTGATTTTGGCAGTTTTCTGAAGCAGGGTTCCAAGGTGCTGTCGGCTTCTTGTGCCCTCTTCAGTTCCTCCGTTTGAGGGATTGGCGTAGTTGTTTCTGGAGGTTTTGTCGCCTGGGATCGAGTGGTCATGGTCGCCATCGCCACAGGTTGAACAGGTTCTCCTAGAACGATAAATCTACAGCCGAGGATTACAGGATATATCGGATCGTCCAAGACTGCTGCCTTGATTGTCCCAGTGACATACCACGAGGCTATGTTCACTTTTACCACTGGAAGAGACATATTTGTTAAACTCTTCAGTGGTCCCTGTAATTCCACTATTTCCTCTGTCACCTGTTCAGGGTGAACTAAGGATGATGAGACAACACAGTCATACGATAATCCAGTATCATATAAACAGGTAGTCTTGAATCCATTTAGCAAGATGGGTTCTACAACCGGAATACGAGATGATGTGTCTTGATGAGGTGTCTGTTTGGACGTTTCACCAGTGCTCACTTTTTTCTCTTTTCGGTTGGCCAAACAGGCCGCTGTGTGTGGAGGTGGCTTCTTCCTGCAATTCTGAAATGTGTGACCTCTAATTTTGCAATGGGTACAGAATGGTTTGTCCTCCTTCGGCGCTGTTTGGACTGAGTTTTGAGTGTTTTTCTGGGATTTCCCCTTTTTCCCGGTGGCTACAGTGTTTTCACCCTCTTTTGGCTGTGGAGTTTTGTTGTGAGAGGGGGTGTTGTTCGAACGTCTCTTTCCTCCCATCTCCTTCTGAGATTTCTCAAATCTCTCTGCCAGGATGATTATAGTTTCCAGGCGGTCAGCCCCGTTTTGGGTTAAGAATGCCTTCATTTCGTTCTGCATTTTCCCCTTGATCTGATCAATGATGATCATTTCACGGAGTCCTTCAAAATTTTCCTCAAATCCTCCCAAGCAAGCCCATCTTTGTATGTATGACTTCAGTCTTTCGACTAGTTGCGCGTAACTCTCACCCGGTTCCTTCCTTGCGGCTTTGAACCTGAGTTTATAAGATTCGGCGTCCACTTCGAAGCGGCTCAAGAGTGCCGTCTTAAGTGTTGTGTAGTTCTGTTGTCCCTCTCTAGTGAGGCGCGAGAACACGTCATACGCCGTGGATCTTAAGGCCTGCGCTAACTTCGTCGCCCATCTACTTTCTTCAAGCCCACAGCTGACTGCCATTGCCTCGAAGCGTGATAAAAATCCTTCGATGTGGTCAGTCTGTTCATTAAAGGGTTCCAGAGGAAATGACATAGCTCCTGAATTAAGTTGAGAGACGTGAGGAGGTGGTTCTGTCACTGGCGATCCTGATGAGGTTGAGGGTGTAGGACCACTCCCTTTCTCTATTCTCCGGATCTCCACTTCAGTCTCCATTCTCCTCAACTCCAGTTGGTGTTGACGCTCTCTCTCCTTATCTTCCATTTCAGCCTGTAGTCGTTTCTCTTTCTCCCCCAATTCTGCTTGAAGTCGTTTTTCTCTCTCAGCCAATTCAGCCTGAAGCTGTTTTTCTTTGAGAGCCAATTCCGCTTGCAGTCTTTCTCTTTTGTCGAATGCATCTGAAACATAGTTAGCTAGCTCAGGGCCATCTAACCCGCATCCCGTACCAGTTTCTGTTATTTGGGCTCTAAACTTTGCATTTTCCGCCATGCCTATAATTTATTGCTTTGTTTGCCCTGCCTAAAAAATATAATTGCAGTTAGTCTGATCCGCGTAAGCTTGTCAGTCCCTGATCTGCAAATATACAACAGAGCATGTGCAATATTAAAAACACCCTATGTTATGTCTGTCTGTCAATGCTGGAAAAGCCAAAGGCAGGAGGCACTGAAGTAACCAGATTTAATTCCTAGTAAAGAAAAGAATCTGAAATTAGACAGAGTTTTCCCAACGGATAAGATTTTCCGGTGGTTGATTAGTTAGTCTTTCCTCTTGAGCCTAAGGCGGCGCATAGGGCAGAAGTCCTGTCTCTCCATGGTTGGCGGTTCGCTGCTACCTGTTGTAGATCTTGGATATTTACTTGGCCATTGAATGAGCCTTCTCTAATGATGGTTCTACGCAGGGTCTCTCTTGGTCTTCCCCGTTTTCTTTTCCCTACTGGTGACCATATGAGGGCTTGATAGGGGAGTCTTGACTTGTCCATTCTGAGTACATGGCCGATGTAGTTCCAACGGCGTCTTCTTATGAAATTGGATACTGTATCTTGCTTAGTCTCTTGTCTTATTTGCGAATTGGTTCTGAAGTCTGTCCAGTGGATGTTTAGAAGTCTTCTAAGACATTTGTTCTCAAAATTGTCTAATTTTTTATCTAAAGCTACCGTTGATTTCCAACTTTCACATCCATACGTTAACACTGGAATCACACAAGAGTTGAAGATTTTAAGTTTTGTGTGTTTGCTGAGTGTCTTTGACTTCCAGATGTTTGACAGTTTATTGAAGGCACTAGATGCCAGTGCGATTCTAGATGATATTTCTGGTGTTGAGTCCCCTGTAGATGTCATTTTGCTTCCTAGGTATGTAAAGCTGATGACTTTTTCAAGAACGTAGCTGTTCAATTTGGTGTCATCTGAACTGTTGGTAAGATCAATAGTCTTTGTTTTTGTGGTGTTAATTTTGAGACCAATTTGCCCTGAAACATTTTCTCTTGGGCATCCGGGTGTGTTGAACTCAAAAGCACTAATAATGTTAAGTTCAGACTCCACAGGAAAAGAACACCTTCTCTGGAGGAGAAGTAGTGTTGGTAGAGTAGATACACACTATATATTTCTCCTGGAGCACCTCTTTCTGAAGTATAAGCCTATTTGAACATGGCCCCCTTCTTCAGGAGGAATGATCAGTCACCCACTCTTATTTATCTGTTAATGTCATTCATATCATGTGGCTGTCAATCAATATAAGAAAATGACAATGTTCAAAATCTAAAGATATTGTGATTGTTTTATGTAACTTTTTAATTACACAATGTATTATTTAATTGTTTAATTTATTTATGGGAACCATCCAGGACGTAGCCGACAATATGTTATATATTTTTGAAGGGAGTGGGAGATCACTGTAGTGTATGCCCCATCTCTAACAAAAGAAGTAGAGCCCCATCCTCTTCTATCTTCAATAACCCCAGAATATGAACCTTGAGTTATCTGCAGGCCTCGTTCTATTAAGTAGTCTAGGAGATATAGATTATGGCCCTGGTGAGAATAATGATTACTAACTGGGATTCTGCCCCTTCTCCAAGGATTCTGTAGCTCTGGAGCCCCCTTTTATTGGTTATCAAATCTGAGGAAAGTCTGGAGAATTTTCTCAGCCTGATTTAGATGAAGAAAACATGGATATTGAGCAGTTGATAGATCTAGAGTCTTCTCTCCCCCATTTTAGTAAGTCATTATGAGTGGATTTATTTTTAAACAATCAAACACATAATCAATCACATTAGATTCTGACAACATGATGTACAAAGAAGATGCTGACTCACAGATAGGTTTGAACTGATAAATTAACAGAAGGTCAATTCATGTTAATCATTTATTGACTGGGCCTGAGCCTTCTGGCCAGTACATACATCTCTATTGTGATTTACACAAAATATTAGAAAAGTTGCATATTGGACCAGTATCACACAGACCATCAATAAACAAGCATCAATACATGAGAGGTTAACAAGTGTGAAAACATAGTAAACATTTTTGTTGTTGCACATGTTAAGTGTGATGGTAATTCAACAATAAAATATCAGTTTCCTGAAATTGGGTGTGGTGTGTACCAATTAGAAAGGTAACCTGGTGACTGGAACATTAGGTAAGCCAGGGTCCATTGACTGATGGATCCACTTCAGGTCTGCCCGTATAGCTCCACTGAAGGCCTCCCCATACTCTGCTCATGGCCAAGTCATCCTCCATCTCACTTGTGGTTCATCTCTTTCTTTCGGCTTCCCTCTCTCAGGTCTGATTTAGGTGGTTAGTTTGCTGATGTGTTGGGTGGTTGTTGGTATGTAGCCACCAAGATCACTGATGAATATTCACATAAATATATACATTCCTACCAATACAATATTCTAGAAGTAGGTCGGAAGAAATCTAAATTCCTGAAGTAGGAACTAGTTCCCCTCCCCCCCCCCTCCCTTTTTTTCTCTAAGCTAGTGTTGGGTTAATTTGGGGTGGTCAGAGTTTATCACACTGTGTACGCCTTGTATCAACTGGTTCCTGCTGTATGTAAGTTCTCATTTGACCTGGGGTCAGTGAACGTGTACAGTAAGACAGTGACAAGAATGAGAATATGTCAAGATGCATGTAAATAAATGACATACATTTATAACATTTCTTTCACTCAATGGTGTTTATCGCGTGTATAAATAATTCTCTGTGTTTTCCCAATTAACTTCTTCTTTTTCTTCTTGTGTCTAATAACTCTCTCCCATTTTCTGTTGTTGTTGTGTTGAGTGGTGTGGTGTTGTGTGTTGGGTGGTGTGGTGTTGTGTGTTCAATCCGTGTTGATTAATGAGTTAAGTTCACTGCGCATGATGGTGTTCCGCGAAGCACAACTTTCTCATGTAATGCAGTTCATGTGTGCCCTTATCTAATTAAAATTTGACAAAAATATAAATATTTATTCCGTCAAACTCTATTGATTCAATAGATGAAGGAGAAAGGAAAGATTGATTTCTTTTCCAGCTTTCTAGATTGTAATTAGGCATAGATAAGTCTGTTTTAGAACAAGGCACTTATTCTAGTACACGAACTGCCATTTTAGCTGTAGGTAGTGATAGCATCTTTTATCAGTGTTTCTGACAAAATGCACAAGATTGCTTTCGAATCATCACTTCTCACAGTTGTTTAGAATAGAATGTAGTAGTATAATGCACTTCTTAAAGTTAATAATTATCTCTAAGAATATCAGAGATTGCAGTTTCATCGAAGAGAGTATTGGAGTGTCATTTTGCCAGGGAACGGCTCTGCGTCCTTAGAATCTACAGTCGAGCATTTTTACATTTCAGAGGTTTTAATTAATAATAATACATTTCAATTGACATTACAAACACGGGTTACCATTACTTGATACTTGATACATCGGGTTCTTAGTCTAATCTCGGGAATTACAAGCTTACCTCGGATCTAGACACTCCGCAATCCCATGTTTGAAAATTTGGTCACACCAGCTTTCCACATCTGTTCAACAGGCTGGTTGCAGGAAAAGTGCGGGCTTACCAGATTCTGATGAAATATTAACATATGCAAATCCGGCGTTGGCGCGAAAGCGGGTCACATGTCTATTTCGTCCAATGGTCTTCCGAGCTTAGTCTGATGAAATCTTTCTAAGAATCCACGTCATCTGTCACTTATGCAGTTCCAGTTTCGATGTTAAATTTTAAGTCCTAGTTTCAGTTTGCGGTTGTGAAGTCAATTTCTTTTAATGTTGTTTCCTCTTCTTGCGGCATGTTTTGGTAAATGAATAATGGTGGTTAGAGTTATGCCACAGTAGGTAGGTAGGTAGGTATGCATGTGTGCTTGTATGCATGTATGGATGTATGCCTGTATGCCTGCATGCCAGTATGCATCATGCTGCCTGCCTGTCTGCCTGTCTGTCTGTCTGTCTGTCTGTCTGTCTGTCTGTCTGTCTGTCTGTCTGTCTGTCTGTCTGTCTGTCTGTCTGTCTGCCTGTCTGTCTGTCTGTCTGTGTGTCTGTGTGTCTGTCTGTCTGTCTGTCTGTCTGTCTGGGTGGGTGGGTGGGTGGATGCATGCATGCATGTATGTGTGCGTGTGCGTGTGCGTGTCTGTATGTGTGTGTGTGTGCGTGCGTGAGTGCGTGAGTGTGAGTGTGTGTATGTATGCATGTATGTATGTGTGTCTGAGTGAGAGAGAGTGAGGGGAGAGAGAGAGAGAGAGAGAGAGAGAGAGAGAGAGAGAGAGAGAGACTGTTATTCTTGCAGCTTTGCGGTATATCCTTGTGCTCAATCAATCAATCATGTGCCATTCCGGAAAGCGTGAGCGGTCATGACTCGCCATTTCAATCGATCACCAGAGTCGTGGATCAGCTCAGTGTTCCTGTCTCGTCCATGCCATGTGGCCAAGCCATCCAGATATTTTCCTCTCTGTCTTCCTCTTGGTATGTTCCCCTCTATCTTGCCAGTTGTCACTAAGTTCTCCAGTCCATTTCTTCTCATAAAATGTCCAAAAATGTTGGCTGTCTTCGTCTAATTTCTCTAATCAGTTTACGATGTTCATTTGTCTCCTGTAGTATTTGGTCATTGGTTTTTCTATCTGTCCATGGTATTCTTTGCATTTTCCTCAGAAACCACATTTCTGCAGCCATCAGATGTTTTTCAACTTGACTGCACATTGTCCAAGTTTCACATCCATACAAAAGAACAGGCTCTATTTATCCCCTCAACACTCTCTTTCTCGTTTCAATTGACATCTGTTTATTGGTCAGAATATTTTTCATTTTGCTAAAAGCTACCTTCGCCATGGCGATTCTTGTTCTAATCTCTTCAAGGCATCTCCCATCAGATGTTATGACTGTTCCGAGATAATTGTACCGATTCACTTGTTGAAGGATATCCCCATTTACTTGTATATTACATTGTGGTACTTCGTTCTTCCTAGCGACGACCATAACCTGTGTCTTCTTACAATTTAATTCCAACCCCAGCTGCTCACTGTGGACAACAACCGCGTCTACTAAATGTTGCAGATCCTGTGCATTGTCTGCAATCAATACTGTATCATCTGCATATCTAATGTTATTTATGTTTCGTCCTCCAATGCTGATTCCATTTATGTCTTCTACATTTCTGAAAATATTTTCACTGTATAGGGAAAAAAGATCTGGAGACATTACACATCCCTGCCAAACACCTCTCTTAATAGGTTGATATTGTCCCACTTCATTATCAATCCTTAAGGCAGCTTGTTGTTTCCAATATATGTTTTTTATAAGTCTAATGTATTTCCCATCAATTTGTAGATCTAAGCATATCCACCATGTTGACATGTCTAACTCTATCAAAAGCCTTTGTTTAGTCAATAAAGCAAAGATGTATATCCTTGTTTACTTCTAAAGCACGTTCAATAACTGTTCGCAGCATATACACAGCATTTACTGTACCCTTTCCTTCTACAAACCCAAATTGTTCTTCCCCTATTTCAAGTTGTATTTTCTTCCCAACTCTTTGTATGATAAATCGTAACAAGATCTTTGTGATGTGACTCATTATACTAATTGTTCTATGTTGATCACATTCCAAGGTTCCTGATTTCTTTGGGATTGCAATAAATACAGAATTACATAATTCAGAAGGTATATCTCCAGTATCATATAATGTGTTTAGCAGTCTGGTGACTTGCTCTAGTCCAAATTCTTCTAAAGCTTTAATAATTTCTGTTGTGATGTTATCTGCACCGGGGGCATTGCCAGCTTTCATATGCTTAAGAACATTTTGAACCTCCATCTTTAAAATTGGTGGTCCTTCATTATTAAATCTAATATCATACTGTACCTCTCTCTTATCATTATACAGGTTTTTCACATAATCTGTCCATACATGTAGAATCTGATCTTTTTCTATTATGATTTTGCCATCTTTAGTTTTTAGACAGCCTGCTGATGTACTTGTTCTTTTATTAGTAAGTTCCTGCACTAATTTGGTATTTTGACTGTTGTGTTGTTTTTCAATTTCTAAGCACTTTTCCTCAAGCCATGATTCTTTTGCCTTCCTACATAATATTCTGTCTTGTGTGTGAATTTCCTCATATTTGGCAGGATTATTTTTGTTGAGTCTTCTTGTTTCCATTAGGCGTAAAATTTCTTCAGTCATCCATTTCTTACGACCCACCTTCTTTAATTTTGGAATAGTTGTGTCTGCAGCCAAACTGATTGAATTCTTTAACATTTCCCATTGATCATTCACATCCTGGAATAATATCTCTAGATCAGACAATATATCAAATCTGTTCTGTACTTCTATGTTAAATTTGTTTTGTATTTCCTTGTTATTACTCAATGTACACAAATCATATTTAGTGTTTCCTGTTATATACTTGACTTTCTTCAACTTTATCCTCAATTTTCCTGTGAGTAATCTGTGGTCACTATAACAATCAGCACTGGGAACTATTTTTGCTACTGTTAGTGCGTTTCTAAATCCTTGTGCTACATTCAGAAAATAAGCAGCTGAAATTATATAGTCTTTAGTGACATAATTGAAATCTGAATAATGTGTTCAAATGGTCGCGTGCCGGCTTCGTTGCTTAGAGGTTATGACTTTTCTCCGTAATCTCGTATACTCTCTTCGGTAACGTGATGACGATGAGAATCAGCAGTGATTCAAATCGCATCGGTAACTTACGGGGTATGTGAGCCGGCCGCTCAGAAAGCAATGGCAAACTACTGAGCGTAATCTTGGCAAAAAATCAGCATACAGCTGAAAGATGCTGTTGTTGACAGCGATGTCCTGTAAAGGATATGCAAAAAAAAAAAAAACAAAAAAAACAATTGTCGCATTCTAGTCACACTGTACTCTCACTCACTGAAGGGATAGCACAGCACACATGGTTGCCATCCACTGAGACGCCGAATCACCTGTGTGGATCTGTTGACTTGGCAACATTGGGGTCTGCATGACCTAGAGGCAAGACAGCTCGCCCAGTTAGTTTCTTCTCTAGGCATAAATGGCCATCTCTATATTCTATCAACGACTGGATGATGCATGATGTAGACGATCTTTTATAAATCAGCACATCCTAAGTAAAATGCAAAATGCGCCATGAGGCTAATTCAGTATATGGTGCCAACGTAGATTGATTGATTGATTTAGGAATCGACATCAAAGCATTCGGGGCATTCCCATAAGTGCTCCGTCCCCATCCTCAGTAGCCAGCGAAGAGTTCCAACACTAATAGTACCAGTAGCAATCTGATTATAAGTCCGTCTCGCCTTTACTCCGAGCGTTGAGCGTCGGCCAAATCCCTTCGTCACTCTTCGTTGTCTCATTCTTGCCAGACCATGGTAATCCATTTGCTCCCCCGAGGTGTGCACATGCTCCCACAAGGCCGCAACCACGTCTGCCTTGTCATATATCAATACTCCACCAAGTTCTGCAGAGCCAGCCAATCTGTCCGCCTGTTCATTTCCCAGCACACCGGCATGCCCCGGAGAAAAGATCCAGGCGATGCTTGTCACCCGTGACCTCCGAAGCGAAGCAAGCCATTCCGCACGAGGTCAGCCCGTCCTCACCCTCGTCAGCATGCTTTCTGAGTCAGTTACAATCACGATGTGTGTGTGTGTCGTATTCTCCATCCAGCGGAGAGCCGCAGTGACTGCCTCCACTTCCATTCTTAAGCCAACGTAGAGTGAAGAAAAGGACCCCTGTCCACTCCATGAAGCTTGTAGGGTATACGGCGCTATCCACATGTTTCAGACCAATTCGATGAGTTATTGGTCACATCTCACTTGTCTCCTTTACTTCTTGGGATATTTCCTCTTATCCTTATTAAACCGGGTAGACGTGTAAGCCAGGGATTGAATAAACAACACTCCCGCCTTGAAGTAGATTCCAGCACTCGACCACCGCTCAGGTAGGCTGGCGTGCTAGCCACTGCACCACCCTGGCCTCCATACCCTGTGTACTTATTTGCATAGTTTCACTTCTGTGAGAAGGAAAGCGAGGTGGACTGTCTTTCCACATGTGGCACACTTGAGGTGTGGTTAGAGATGTCAATATCATTTCTTCTTCTGTAGCCATTTATTCCCCCATTGAGGCATACCCCCCCCCCCCGCCCCCCAATCCCCACTTCAAGGTCAAGCCGTCCATATTTTCTGCCTTCTCCTGCAGCTCACTTCACGTCCTCCTCGTGGTATTCACCTCTGTCTTTAACTCTCTTCTCTGTGTGTTTTAGGTCTTCCACTATTTCGCTTGTCCTGTTGGTTCCAGACAAGACGGTGTCTAATTGTGCTGTTCTCAGGTGTTCTCAATGCGTGTCCTATTCGGCACCAGCATCTGTTTCCTCACTTCTTGGTTCTATACCATGTAACTTACTGTAATAGTTTTAAAATATGAAAATCTCTTAGTTCAGCATACCCAGGATTGGAGCCAGCCATTTCAAGCCGACAACACTTACAGGACTTTTGGTCGATTAAAAAAGAACCTACCATTTAAAGATCTAACCAGATGTCTTGAACTTTCACCTGTGACACACAATATGTTTCCACACGTCCTGTCCTCAAATGTGGTTGAATGTTTTGCTCGTATGCTGAATTTGGTTAAGAGTACTTTCTGTCTCATATTGTTATCATACCATTCGACTTAGTCATAGTTATTATATAAACCCCCTATGTACTAGAAAAGTGTTATTTGATCTAATCCGATCCAAACATTTACTGTGAGAGATTCTGGCTTAGACGTTCTTTGTTACTTGACAGTAACAGTTATCTGGAGCAGAAAGGGTGCGTAACAAAATAGCAATAAAAGTATGAAGATCAGCTTGGTTTTAAATTAGTGCTCATCGTGTGTCTACATTGTCTTCTCATATTCCTAATGTAAATCTCCAATTATTACAAGAGTTAATGATCTCGTCTCGTATACTGAAAACAGAAACATGCTCACGTGTTTCATTTTCACACGTTTTGTTACTAACACAAACACTCTATTGGATGCAAACACGCCATCATGGCTTCAGTTACTCCCTTCATGACCACAGCATCTTTAGTTTCTATAGAACACATATTAAAAGGGTCACTCATAAAACAATGATAATGTGTTTGAGACACAATAGTTGAAGTGAATTCCTGAACTAACTGAACCCTATATAATAATGTGAATTTCACAGCTAATAGCTGCCATATAGAATAATTGATGTGGATTCCATAACTAATAGCGATCCTGCAGAATAGTTATGAATACTCTAACATAGTGCACGTGCATGGGAGCACAAACTAGAGCTGCGTGTAACAAAAGCATTGAGAGTGTGAAGTTAATGGGGCGAGACAGACAGTAGGGTGTTCCCACTGGCTAAACTACACCTGCAGAAACATCACGATAGAGCCATCTTCGCTATACCTCCAACAATCAATACAAATTGCAACTATCCGTGACTTTCGCTTACACTTTATGTGTTGTCCTTTGCTAATGAGGTTTCTGCATTCTAACATTACAGACCTGCGCGATTTCCAGGTTGTTTACCGCAATATCAGGCGATTAAACGTTTATTGTGTAACTTTATGGCAAACACAAACTGATCGCACGACTTGCCAACAGAACAATATGATTGTTTCGTTCAATCCCGTGGGGAATGTGATTGTTTCGTTCAGTCCACTGCATTTGCTATTTTGAAATTATTTGCTGAGTTAACATATATTAAAAGAATAACTGTGTCCAAATGATAAGTTAGTTAGTTAGTTAGTTAGTTAGTTAGTTAGTTAGTTAGTTAGTTAGTTGATCGACAGATTTTCCTCATTGCACAGCGAACCATTCAGTCCATAAGTGCTCGGATATCCTCCTCAGTAAAATCCGCAGCGTGTAGCGGCTCACGACACCAGTTCTGTGTTGGTTTATTACTCTTCTTTGGCTTCCTGCATAATATTATTGTTTGGCCACACCTCTTTTAACTTGTTCTCGCAGCCTGACCATGGTTGTAGATTCCCAGTCATTGCTTGGTTCTCGTAAACGACTTACGTCTCGTAGAGCATTCATAATGTTTACCTGGTCCATAACTCGTCCGCCTTCCACAGTAGCTCTACTTGCAAGCCTGTCAGCCTGCTCGTTCCCTTGTACACCCGCATGCCCTGGCACGAAGATGAAACTAATCTTTGCCAGCCGAGACCGCTCTAGAGACAGCAGCCACTCTCTTCGGATCCATCCCATCTCTATCATCCTGAGCATACTCACTGAGTCCCTAAGGAAACATGCCCTAGTGAATGTCTGTGTCTTCAGCCATGTTATTGCTTTACTTACTGCCATGACTTCCATAGTCAGGCTGCTTGTGGTCAAAGCAAAAGCGCCAGACTCTTCCTTCACAGTTTTCCCTCCGGCCTGAGCCGTAAAATCCCATGCACTTCTCACTCCTCGGACGACCGACCCATCCGTGTAAATGAAAGCATCATACTCTGAAGAAGTCTCGAAGATCAGAGCCTGTACTTCCACCTCCACAGCAGCTGGATTTTCTTGTCTGCATTTGCTGTCTAGTTGGATGCACACTGAAAAGGATGTACAGAACTCTGTTGGCACTTGTGCTCACTCCTCGCCAGGTTCTAAGCCCTCAAGTGAACACACCTGCTGAAGAATGTCTTCGGCTTGACCCAGCCACAACTTTCCTCTTTTTAATCGGCCGCCCATTACTTTCTTAATTTCGCTATGCAGTGGATTTTGTGTGTTTGCGTTGACTCTGAGATAGGCACGTGCTTGGCAAATTTGTATTCTGTCCCTCATAGTTGGAAAGTCAAGAAGGTAGCGCATCGACCTGCATATTGTATCTCTTGTACATCCAAGAATAATGCGCGTAGCTTCGTTCTGTATCCTTTCCATCCTTTCTATCTGCTTATGGCTGAGAGTCAGGATCGCCATCGCATATTCAAAAACAGAAAGGACCAGACCCTCGTAAAGGAGACATATGTCCAAATGATGATTATCTTCATAAACATCATCATCATTATGCCAAGTGGCGATAGCAGTATTTATATCATTGTCTGCCCATCGCTCTTTTTAAATAACGTTTTTCAATTGTCACGAAGTTTTCATTTTGATTCCAACTTATAACATGGTGGGGGTAAATGTGTTCACTTAATCGACACATTAAAAGAAACATTAGACAAGAACACATTACAGTAGTAACTGTGTAGGGCTGGCAGTGGCTAGAAATGTGAAATGTTTGTTATATGTAATAAACGACCACCTCTCGGCGTTGTTGTAAAGTATCATGTTCATTCTAAACACTGACAACTTCAACAGTGCCTCGGTCTCCATCCAAAGATCACATACAGGCAATAACACACTGTATGAACCCCGTAGTAGCAACGCCAATACACGTGTTTGTATATCAAAACCGCATAGGATTCCCACCTGTTCTTACAGCGAACGGCAGCCGTGGTAGAGCTGTGGCTAGAGGCACGCCTGTCAGCCCGGTGGTCGTGGGTTCAGTCCGCATTGTTACAACTGACCTGGACTCCCAGGTCGGCCCAGTCTAAAGTGGTTACCAGGAAATGCCATGGAAAGTACCAGCGACTGACATGACAATGACCACATCACCCATGAGGGAATATGCCCAATACGCAATCAGGCCTGTAAAATGATGATTTACTTGTACTTCAATCATTGTTGGTTAGACTAGGTAACGGCCGATCTGCTGGACACTTTTCTGTTTCCAAATGTCAGAAGCGGCTATTCACACTCGCTATGTGCACATGGATAATTCTACTTTGTCGTCCTTATCTGAGTATGGTAAACACCTAGTCCACTACCTGAGAGTCAGTGGGAGATATAATTTATATTTGATAAAAAAAATCAACACAGTGATCCGTGCCTGGTCGACTTGAGTCAGAAGCGGAGATGTTCGCCTTAGCCATCTCGACCACAGAGATCAACGTATCCCGAGTTGCTAGGAATATAATAAGATCATTCATATCACGAAGTCTTGCCGCTCTTTACGACCTCTTCGATGTCAACGAATTTGACGCAGTCAACACAATGACCGGTCAAAGACAATCAAAATGCATATTAAGTGGACCACCCCGAATAACACTTGCCAGAGAAGACACACTTCATCAGTGGACACGGCAATATATGTCAAGACGCGATTTAACATCTGTGTCCGAGTTTATCAGGCAATAAATGAGCACACATATGCCAATAAAACGTTATGTTACATTTGTCAGAATGTAGTTTTATCTCGATGTTTATCATTACATTCCGTTTAAGCCACAAGTTAATTAATCAGATAAGGCAGTATTGCTATTTCCAATATTCAAGCATAATTTAAATAGACATTTTTCTGGTGTATTAAAAGTTTTTCAATACAACCCAAAGAAAAAAAAAAGATCTTGACTGCAGCAATATAAAATGCGACAAAAAAGGGAATGTTAACATCCTTCGGGGTCAGATAAAAACACAAAATAAGACTAAGAAGCTCGACAAATGGAAAAGCACACAAACATATACAGACGAACCTGCCCACCGAAGTCTTCATGAACGGAACAACAAAAACCTTCAGAGTGTAACAAGCACAAACCCACAAGGACCTCAGGCTAGGTGAAACAGAAATCACAAATCACTTAACTATTGGAAACAGACTCATAATAACGACACATACACACAAACAATAATAAATACGTAATTGTACGCCCAAAGAACAGTTTATCTTAGATTCTAATATCTCAACACAATCGAGACAGACAATTCGGACAGTTTCTGTCACATTCCACTACCTCTTCACATTTGTCTTATGCCACCAAGGAGCAGGGATTATGCATCTGTCATACAATAAATAGATGAGGTTAATGCACACGGCAGAAAATAAAAACAATGGAAACCGACTTTGCACAACGCACAAGAGACCAAAAATGAGGTCACAATATGTTCACAAAGCACATTCAATATCACGTGGTCACTCATCATTATCATCATGTAGCAGCTTCTGTGTAGAGCGTCGGTCTCTGACGGCGCACCAACCAGTCTTTGATCCTTAGCTAGTTCTCCTGCTTCTTGTATCCTCACGCCGAAGACATTTGCAATGTCCAGCTCATGCTGGAGTATACATAATTCTTCCTGGAACCATGCCTTTCATTGTTATTCTCTCTAAACCACTGTCGCCTTTGAAATTACCAAAACACTTTTGCTGCGTATCTTGTAACGGTAAAGATGACTTGCGTATTGCAGTAACCCAATTAATAAATTCATGGTAGCACCATTACTTGTTGTGTTTCCCAAGACGGACTGGTTAAGTTTATGAACAAGACGAAGTCATACACAAAACTTGCTGCCACTTAGGATGACCGGGGACAGTCAATTGCTACGGAAATCAAGTCCGGAAAAAAATGCTCGTTGAAGTAGGATGTCCTGTTCCACAGGCTTGGCGAAACAATGCAAGGCAGTTTACAAAGTGATGCTATGACCAAACTATTTCAGTTTCTGAGACATTGTGCTCTCTTTGAACCAGTTTTCTTAGTTGTTCAGATCTTGTAGTATGACATTTTTTTTTTCTTGCCTCACTATATTCGAAAAACCTTTCTGCAATATTTAACATGGGAATATTATTTAGCGTAGTGACTAGATGCACGAATGTCAGCCCGTTGGTTAGCTGTTTCCAAACTGTTCATAACGATAAGAACTGTAACACCATGAGGCAAATAACAGAAGATCTATCCATCCATCATGTGCCATCCCGGAAAGCGTGGGCGGTCATGACTCGCCATTTCACTCGATCACCAGAGTCGTGGATCAGCTCAGTGTTCCTGCCTCGACTATGCCATGTGGCCAAGCCATCCATGTATTTACTTCTCGGTCTTTCCCTCGGTCTGTTCCCTTCGATCTTGCCAGTTGTCACCAAGTTCTCCAATTCAATTCTTCTCATAACATGTCCAAAAAAATGTTGACTGTCTACGTCTAATTTCTCTAATCAGTTTACGATTTTCATTTGTTTCCTGTAATACTTGGTCATTGGTTTTTCTCTCTGTCCATGGTATTCTTTGCATTTCCTCAGAAATCACATTTCCACAGCCATCAGATGTTTTTCAGCTTTACTGCTCATTGTCCAAGTTTCACATCCATACAAAAGTATAGGCTCTATGTAGCACCTCAACACTCTTTTTCTCGTTTCAAGTGATACCTTTTTATTGGCCAGTATGTTTTTCATCTTGCTAAAGGCTACTTTCGCAATGGCGATTCTTGTTCTAATCTCTTCAAGGCATCTCCCATCGGATGTTATTACTGTTCCAAGATAATTGTACCGATTCACTTGTTGAAGAATATTCCCATTTACTTGTATATTACATTGTGGTATTTCTTTCGTCTTAGTGACGACCATAATCTGCGTCTTTTTACAATCTAATTCTAACCCCACTATGTGCAACAACCGCATCTACTAATTGTTGCAGATCCTGCTCATTGTCTGCAATCAATACTGTGTCATCTGCATATCTAATGTTATTGATGTTTCGTCCTCCAATGATGATTCCATTTATATCTTCTACATTTCTGAAAATATTTTCACTGTATAGGGAAAAATATCTGGAGACATGCTTGCTTGCTTGCTTGTGTTCGTTGGCTTGAGCTACAACGCAAAGTCCTGTATGTCGGATGAAGGCATCCTGTTGTCCAACATCAGTGTGATGTCATACCGGACCTGAGGTTTGCGTGAGTATCCGTTGTCCCATGTCTGGCTTATTGGTGCGCAGACTGGTGGTTCCTCTCCGTACAGGCAGACACTCTCCGACTTCGGAGGAATCGGCGATCCTATTGACTTCAACCAGGACCCCGAAGGGACCTGTTGCCCAGAACGCTCGACGAGGACGCGTCAATAGGTCTTGGCCAGTATATAACCCGGCCCTGGTGCCTTGTAAACACCTCTGCGTCCCATCTGGAGACATTACACATCCCTGTCTCACACCTCTCTTAATAGGCTGATATTGTCCCACTTCATTATCGATCCTTATGGCAGCTTGCTGTTTGTTTCCAATATATATTTTTTATAAGTCTAATGACTTTCCCTCAATTTGTAGATCTGCAAGCATATCTAGCATGTTGACTTGTCTTACTCTATCGAAAGCCTTTGTGTAGACAATAAAGCAAAGATGTATATCTTTGTTTACTTCTATAGAACGTTCAATAACTGATCGCAGCATATACACATCATTTACTATACCCTTTCCTTCTACAAACCCACATTGTTCTTCCTATTTCAGGTAATTCTTCTGCGCCTCAGAACAGGACACAATAGATTACGCAACCACATGTATACAAAATTCAAGATTGGTGACTCAGCCACGTGCACATGCGGTTTGGCGTCGCAGACAGCAGAGCACATACTCCAGGATTGCCCGAACTACAACATATCCAGGTGAACCTTCTGGCCTAGAGAGACAACAGTGGAAGATAAACTCTATGGACCGCTGAATGAACTAAAAAAGACTGTTAGATTCATACAAGAGACAACATTGCAATTATAAACATATTTCAGGCGAACGAAAGAAGAAGAAGAAGAAGAAGAAGAAGAAGAAGAAGAAGAAGAAGAAGAAGAAGAAGAAGAAGAAGAAGAAGAAGAAGAAGAAGAAGAAGAAGAAGAAGAAGAAGAAGAAGAAGAAGAAGAAGAAGAAGAAGAAGATGAAGAAGAAGAAGAAGAAGAAGAAGAAGAAGAAGAAGAAGAAGAAGAAGAAGAAGAAGAAGAAGAAGAAGAAGAAGAAGAAGAAGAAGAAGAAGAAGAAGAAGAAGAAGAAGAAGAAGAAGAAGAAGAAGAAGAAGGATGTATTTTCTTCCCCACTGTTTGCATGATAATTCGTAGCAAAATCTTCGTGTGTGGCTCATTATATTAATTGTTCTATGTTGATCACACTTCAAGGCTCCTGATTCCTTTGGGATTGCAATAAATACAGAATTACATAATTCAGAAGGTATAATCTCCGGTATCATATAATGTGTTCAGCAGTCTGGTGACTTGATCTACGAGAGTAAGTTAATAAGTAAGTCACGAATGGCTGTAGATAAAATAAATAACTATGATAACAACTTGAAAGCAGTTTATTTTTATACATACATTGTCTCTTTATTTCTCAACATAATTTCCACCAACATTGATGCATTTATCCCATCGTTTTATCAACCCTCCCATACGGGCTTGATATAACTGCGTGCTTTGTTTCCATTTACCTGCCATCCCACAGAACTGTGTGACTTACTTATTGACTAGCCCAGGTAAATCGCTAGGTGTTAAGTCCAATGAAAACCCACCGTGGCGGGAGACATTTCGTGAGTGACGCCGAAGTTGAATGTGAAGTGAAAACGTGGCTTTATGTGGTGTATCCGTTTAAAGTGTCGTCCCTGGAGTGAGAGGAATCAACACCCACATTTTACTTTAACCCCTTTTTATTATCCTGGAGGAACCACTAGAATCCGTCTACAAAACTCCGTCAGTTTATGAACACCTCTTTCTCTCTCTCTCTATCACTGCTGTATCATGCCCCCTCTCATTCTTCCCCAACGCAACATACTCAACAACTCTAGCTTCCAAAAATTAATAACAATTAATTTATTAAAATAAAAGTGTAATGTATGTGAGAAGCGTATGCGAAGAATGTGTGACGTGTTCTATAATGTGTGTAGAATCGGACCCTCAGATAAATAGCCCAGTCAGTTCATCCTTGCAAGGACACACCACAGCACGTTAGGTCAGCACAAGACAACCTCACCCAGTGATGTATCTCTCCTGCCAGACACTGACTTCCTTCTGTAGCTACCTGGTAATCCATATACATGATCATCCGAAATAGATACAGTCTATAATTTACCACTGATCATGTACCGGTTGCACACTGCACATTCTAAGTCCCTATAGTTCTTAAAATGTACAAATCTCTGTACTGTGAAAATAAGTATCACTGTTGTTGGTAATAGACTTGATCCTATCTATTGTCTATATTGTCTCAATTACAATGTCCCTTGTAATATTTCACTGGAATCTACCACACCATGTGAATGTTACATTTATAGTTCTCGTTTTGTTACTATTGTTCTTATGATATGTGGTGTATCAACAAACATCACCCATCCTAGGTGAACCTTATCACACAGGAATCTTTATATGGTTTTGCTCTTCAGAGCCATGTTATGGTGGACCCTCCTGATCATGGGCCCAGCGTAAACAATATTGTCCAGATTTTCTTCTCGGACGTTATTCCTTTCCGTAAAAAAACAACAACATTGACTGTTCAACTGGTGTTCTTCCCAATCAGAGTTAAACTTCTTCCAAACGAGTGTAGAGCTTCCTCGTAACTGGCAGGGAACAGTTGTTAGAGAAATAACACACCTAGTGAGAGCACTAGTCACTGATCCTACCAGCTGAGTGTAGGCCTACGCCCTCGCTCAGATATTTATCAGCGAACTAAACTCTGTCATAGAGCAGATGAGCTCATCACCTAGGTCCGAATATGGCTATGACAAGGAAATACCAATAAACAGAGTGCAGAACCCCAGTGGGCACCCCACTGAAAGATCCCACTATTGGGCACTTTCCCCATCTTCCAACCCATCCTTAATCTCTCCAAATATCACCCCACTACACTATTCTCACTAGCAGAGCTAATTCTCACTTCACTACTCTATTCTCAACTAACAGAGCTAATTATCACTTCACTACTCTATTCTCAACTAGCAGAGATAATTATTTCCTCACCCTAGCTAGTTTTAACAAGAATGACTGTATTTTTGTTGAGTCTTCTAGTTTAAATTAATTGTAACATTTCTTCAGTCATCAATTTTTTACGACCCACCTTCTTTAATTTTCGATCAGTTGTTTCTGTAGCCAAACTGATTGAATTCTTCATCATTTCCCATTGATCATCCACATCTTGAAATAGGATCTCTAGATCCGACAATATATCAAATATGTTGTATACTTCTATGTTGAATTTATTTTGTATTTCCTTGTCATTTCTCAATGTACACCGATCATATTTAGTGTTTCCTGTTATATACGTGACTTTCTTTAACATTACCCTCAATGTATCTGTGGTCCTATAACAATCAGCACTGGGAACTGTTTTTACAATTGTTAACGCATTTCGAAACCTTCTGCTAATCAGAATGTAATCTATCTGGTTTCTAATCCTGCTATCAGGACTCCTCCAAGTCCATAATCTTCTAGGGTGTTGTTTAAACCAGGTGTTTCCTACAATCATTTCCTGCTCTTTTGCCCACTCTACAAATCTGTATCCTTTTCCGTTTCTCTCTCCCAAACCATCGTTTCCTACTGTGTATCCATCACCTATATATCCTACTATTGCATTGAAGACACCTATTATGATGTTTATTTCTGAATGTTTACATTTCTTTATAGCAGACTCTATGTCATTATAAAATTTCTCTACACTATCTTCATTGGATTCTCCTGGTGGGGTATATATTTGAATAATGTTTATGCTAAAAGGTCTGCCTACAACTCTGTCTGACACAGCCCAATATCCCTGAACAGATTTTGATGTTTGCGGATCCAAAATAATTGCTACCCCTCTTTGTTGATCTTCTCCTCTGTTACAGAGCACAACCTCGCCACCTCACTGTGGCCCAGTTGTTGCGACAGGGAGGTGCAAGGCAGACACCAGAGGCCGGCTTGTATTGTAAGTGAGTATGGTTTACCATCATCAGGTACTTCATCGTATGTGTTGCAACAATCCGAATCAAATGGAACTCAAAGATAAAAACTCAAATCCATAAAAACTTCATACAGATACATCTTGATCCGTCGATGAGTTTACTTTATTTTCCATTAGAGCATTGCTTCTCTCCCCGGGAGAGGTTTATTGGTAATGACGATACATAAATTTACAGCATCTCGTTGCAAGGTTGTATCAAATCGACAAGTTACAAAAATACATTGGTTAGCTTTCGGGTTGTCCGAAGTTTTCCAGTAAAACTGCCTTGATGGCCCATTTTCTTTCGTTCTACGTTTTGAAGCAGTATTCAGTACAAGATTTCCCTACTTTTGATGGTAATTGACTATCTTCTCCGATGGAGTTCAACCAATTTTGAAATCACCTGCTTCCCCTGATGACATCCAGAATGTAACTGCCCCAAATTGTTTGTGGTTACCACCCTACGTATGTCACAGTTTTCTTTACGTCAGGGTGGTGACCATTTGGTGCGTGTTGAATAGCATTTATTTTACGGGAAAACCTAACCTAGTAACCTGCTCTCCCTAATTAGTCCCAAGCTTCTGACACCAGGCCTTGTAACAATACTGTTACACCTCCAGAATAAATAATCTTAAAATCTTCATCTATCTTAATGCCTGCTCCTGTCCATCTCGTTTCGCACATCCCTAAAATATTAATATTCTCTCTTTCCATTTCATGTTTGATGTCATCTAATTTTTCGTCGTCATTTAACGTCCTAACATTCCATGTGGCTAATTTTAATGTCTCTGTCCTTGTCCTGCGATGATCGGTAATTAGGCGAATCATAATGAACTAGGCACTTTTAAAGAAGGTATTTTGCCGTTGCTTTCCTTCCTTGGCAGTGACCACACTGGTCGGTGACGCCAACTATTGTCTCATGAAAGAGATTTTCTGCCTACCGTCGCGAAAGTTGAGACCATAACCAACAACTATCTGTCGACTGCCCTGAAAATTTCATCCACCACCTGCCTTTCGTTGCTTCTTGTGAACACTTCCAATAAACAAATACGAAATAACACCACATAATCCACAGGAAAACACTAAAAGCAGCGTCTCCCGAAGAATGAACGTTAGCTCGTCGCCATTTTTTACCGGAAACTGTCTGCGGGTGATCAGCAGAAGATCAACGGGTGATGTCATCCAGGTCATGGGAAACGAATGGTTGTAACCGACTCACAGAGCATACTAAGAAAGTTAAAGACAGGCATGCACCAATAAAATAAAAATATTAAAAAAATCAAAGATAGGAGGCTTTTGATGAAACTTCTTCCCAGGACACACCCACGCAGTGAGAGAAGGGCAGCCGGACATTTTGGCTCGGTTTGCACCGGTGTATGAGTTAATTGGTGCACGATAAGACACACCTCGCCAGAGCCATTTGGGACCATGTATAGAGTGTGGCTGAACATATAAATCATCATAGCCTAAAAAAAAAGGTGCTGCAAGGAGCTACCAGAGGATCTGACCGTCACACATTATTCCGCGGAAATGCCAATCGAACATTAAAACGGGAGTAAATATGCGTTTCATAGGGGCAGGCTCGCCGAGTAGGGAACACACACACACACACACACACACACACACACATGTGTGTAGTGATTTAACATGAGTCAGGGGTGGCGTATGTGGGGTGTATGTATGCGCTTCTCATTGATTTTTCAGTTTAAAGAAAGATTCAATCTAGAAACGACACGAATAAACTACAGCTGTTAAAAGAATCCGAGAAGTACGTTAAACTCGACACATATAGGATATCACTGATATTATTAAAAGCAAACAGACTTTACAAAATAACATCAGCATCACAACACTCAGGACAAACATATAGATTCTCAATCACCCCCGGTAGATGTAGAATGGTATCATTCTCTCATGCGTACTAACTTCCTAGAACCACACGTACATCCGCATCATTATCATCATCATTAAGTATTTTAGTCATTGTGCTCGTCGATAATCTTCCAGATCTGTCCATTCCATAGCAGTCTGTCTCCTGCATTTCTTCAATTCCATGCATGTCTGTACTGTTACATCTGTTCACGCGTGTTTTATAAACGGTGTTCTTGTCTACCCCTTCCTCTCTTTCCCATTTTTATTTTCTAGCCACCAGTACTTTCTTTGCCATCCTCCGTGGCGAAGGCATTACGGACGCGGCTCGCAATCCCGTATAACCACGTTCGAAACACAGCTGCGCGCGATTTGGCAGCAGACCACGTTGCGTTGGTTTTGCGGTGGTATCGGTACTGGTCGTTCAGGAAGAAATGGTAAATTACTGAATGCAAACTTGCCAAGAGATCACAGCGGCATTAGTGCGTCGTTGACTGAGATGTCCTGTAAAAAACGGATATGCAAAAAAAAAGTACTCTCTTTATTGTGTCTCCATGTCTGAGGGCGTGACCACACCGTGGAATTTTTTTTTTTTTTTTCTACTCAGACATCCTTAACTAGATTGTTTCTTCTGTTATTGTGTTTTCATCTAGCAGTTGTTCAAAGATAGTTTTCAAAATATCACCCTTTTCCACTCTGGGTGTTGGGTTGCTAATACGTTTGAAGCCAACAGATCAGCTTGCTCAATACCTTGCACTCCGGCGAGACCAGGACACTTCATACAAATAAGGCCTTGTAAAAGAAAAGTGTCTGTGCCTGGTAGTCACCCAAGTCACATATGTTTATATTAAACTTTATACATAGTAAAGTTAAATTAAGTGTCTCTACACCGAAAGTCATATTTCAGGCTGTAGCCTTATAAACTGCCGGTCTCCCTGGTCTAGAAGTTACACGACTTTCTCCGTAATCCTGTATACTCTCGTGAGTAACGTGACGTGCGCGAGAATCGGAAGCAAATGGATCATCATGGTCTGACAAGAATGAGGCAGCGAGGAGTGACGAGGGGATCTGGCCGACGCTCGACGCTCAGAGGGAAGGCGAGACGGACATATAATCAGATTGCTACTGGTACTATTGGTGTTGGTATTCTTCGCCGGCTGCTGAGGATGGGGACGGAGCGCCTATGGGAATGCCCCGAATGCTATGATGTCGGTTCCTAGATCAATCAATCAATCAATCCGCGTCGGTAACTTACGGGGTATGTGAGACTGTCGCTCAGAAAGCAATGGCTAACTACTGAGCGTAATCTTGCCAAGAAATCAACAATCAGCTGAACGATGCTGATGTTGACAGCGATGTCCTGTAAAGAATATGCGAAAAAAAGCCTTATAAACTACTTCTGCTCATCAACGGCTTTTCTCTGACTCTAGTTGAGAATGCCCAATAAGATTTCTCTCCACAATGTACCCAAATGCGTGCACCATCTCTGACATTTTTATCTATCAGTTGTTGGACATCAAATTCTGCCAATCCATCACATCCAACTCTGCATTCCCTACCCAGTGCGATGACAGTGCGATGAAAATTGATGCCATCTGTCATTATTATTCTCTCTCTCTCTCTCTCTCTCTCTCTCTCTCTCTCTCTCTCTCTCTCTCTCTCTCTCTCTCTCTCTCTCTCTCTCTCTCTCTCCCCTCTGTGCATCTGCTTGGTTCCTGCCCGATGGTACCTTCTGCCTGCACCACCTATAATCTCATTCTTTATATTCAACTTCTTTTGAGACGATTCAGGTCACCATGTATTGGCCGTATGGCTGGTTATTCGCATATGCTGCACGTGGTCTAAAAAAGGAATTAAAACTCCTAAACATAAACACATAAGTGTAAAATATAGAAGTTACAAAAATTTCAACCAAAACGCATTTTTACAGGACTTGCTCAGTTCACCTCTAGACAATGTTTATCAGCTTCCTGACCCGGATGATGCTCTGGAATTCTGGATGAAAACCTTTATTGATGTTTTTGATAGACATGTGCCAGTCAAGGAAGTTCGAGTAAAACACCACGTCAAGCCACCTTGGATCACCCAGGAAATACTTGAAATTATGAGAGACAGAGATAAAGCACATAAAAAGCGGGATCTCAGTGCATACCGTACTCTTAGAAACAAAGTTCAATATAACATACGACGGGAAAAGAAAAATTACTTTAAGAACTTAGTAATGGATAAAACAAATAGTAAGGATATATGGAAGGCAATTAACACCTTGACAAACAAGTATAACTTCCGAAATTCTTTCCCATCAAACCAAATTACATGCGACCAATTCAGTAATTTTTTTCAAACTGACAATGAATCAGTTGAAGGCTTCAATACCTAATTCTCCTTGCAACTTATCTTT
>OY992877.1:127818026-128028026 GCA_963921405.1 Cepaea hortensis | reverse complement strand
GACTGGTTAGCCACCGCACTGACTGGCTAGCCACCACACTACCACAATGACTGGTTAGCCACCGCACTGACTGGCTAGCCACCGCACTACCACAATGACTGGCTAGCCACCGCACTACCACAATGACTGGTTAGTCACCGCACTACCGCACTGACTGGCTAGCCAACTCACTACCGCACTGACTGGCTAGCCAACTCACTACCGCACTGACTGGCTAGCCAACTCACTACCGCACTGACTGGCTAGCCAACTCACTACCGCACTGACTGGCTAGCCAACTCACTACCGCACTGACTGGCTAGCCAACTCACTACCGCACTGACTGGCTAGCCAACTCACTACCGCACTGACTGGCTAGCCAACTCACTACCGCACTGACTGGCTAGCCAACTCACTACCGCACTGACTGGCTAGCCAACTCACTACCGCACTGACTGGCTAGCCAACTCACTACCGCACTGACTGGCTAGCTACCACACTACCACACTAAGTAGCTAGCCAACTCACTACCGCACTGACTGGCTAGCCAACTCACTACCGCACTGACTGGCTAGCCAACTCACTACCGCACTGACTGGCTAGCCAACTCACTACCGCACTGACTGGCTAGCCAACTCACTACCGCACTGACTGGCTAGCCAACTCACTACCGCACTGACTGGCTAGCTACCACACTACCACACTAAGTAGCTAGCCAACTCACTACCGCACTGACTGGCTAGCCAACTCACTACCGCACTGACTGGCTAGCCAACTCACTACCGCACTGACTGGCTAGCCAACTCACTACCGCACTGACTGGCTAGCCAACTCACTACCGCACTGACTGGCTAGCCAACTCACTACCGCAATGACTGGCTAGCCAACTCACTACCGCACTGACTGGCTAGCCAACTCACTACCGCACTGACTGGCTAGCCAACTCACTACCGCACTGACTGGCTAGCCAACTCACTAACGCACTGACTGGCTAGCCAACTCACTACCGCACTGACTGGCTAGCCAACTCACTACCGCACTGACTGGCTAGCCAACTCACTACCGCACTGACTGGCTAGCCAACTCACTACCGCACTGACTGGCTAGCCAACTCACTACCGCACTGACTGGCTAGCCAACTCACTACCGCACTGACTGGCTAGCCAACTCACTACCGCACTGACTGGCTAGTCAACTCACTACCGCACTGACTGGCTAGCCAACTCACTACCGCACTGACTGGCTAGCCAACTCACTACCGCACTGACTGGCTAGCCAACTCACTACCGCACTGACTGGCTAGCCAACTCACTACCGCACTGACTGGCTAGCCAACTCACTACCGCACTGACTGGCTAGCTACCACACTACCACACTAAGTAGCTAGCCAACTCACTACCGCACTGACTGGCTAGCCAACTCACTACCGCACTGACTGGCTAGCCAACTCACTACCGCACTGACTGGCTAGCCAACTCACTACCGCACTGACTGGCTAGCCAACTCACTACCGCACTGACTGGCTAGCCAACTCACTACCGCACTGACTGGCTAGCCAACTCACTACCGCACTGACTGGCTAGCCAACTCACTACCGCACTGACTGGCTAGCCAACTCACTACCGCACTGACTGGCTAGCCAACTCACTACCACAATGACTGGCTAGCCAACTCACTACCGCACTGACTGGCTAGCCAACTCACTACCACAATGACTGGCTAGCCAACTCACTACCGCACTGTCTGGCTAGCCAACTCACTACCTCGCTAAGTACTGATGTGAACAGTTCAGTAAAGGACCGCTATACACACATTAGAATGTAGGACGTCTGGTGCTACACCCGTATTGTTATAGACCTCGTGGTATTCCAGGGGTCATGTGGTCAATATCACGCCGGCCTCCTTTACTTCCGAAGAGGTATTTATGCTGGTATACATAATTATATGAACTAATTTTCAGTAACCAGTAATTAATCTATACACAAGGCAATTGCAAGTCCATTTTAGCCCACATACAAAAACTCATCAGCATACACACAGACCTATTCACACACCTACCTATACACACGTGCGCATATTGTTTATGTCAATGTCTGGCATATATGAACTACTTATAATGGCATATGACAGGAAAACGTAAACTACGATGTCTGAAACCTCGGTAATGGATAAAAGCGCACGCTCTTAAACATCCGGTGTTCTGTTGTCGAGTTAGCAGGTTCAACCCGTCCACCGGTCAATAGAACTAAGATGTTGACTTCTCGAGCTTGACTCGGGGACGTAAATTACAAGTACCACAGAAATCGGAGTGGGTTCGCTGATGACGAGGGACATTGGTAACATGTAAAGCTAATCCACACGCAAAAATACTTTCAGTGCACAAGAAGTAGTAGCACATGAATGCAGTACGCTTGAATTCAAAGCGAGCGAACGCAAACTTCATTTACAGGAAAACAATCCCGCGTGCTTAAACTGCATCTAAAGGAATCTCCCATATGTTGTAAAACACGTGAAAGTCTATATGCTTATGGAAAGCACAGCTCAGAAATATTAGAGAACCTTCCTTCAATATGCGGGATACTGGGGGGAAACAATTACTGATCAGAGATTTCAACTAAATTCAAACAGAAATATTGTGTGGCTTGATATAATATAATTTAGCAAATATTTGATCGCGAGTCCATTCACATATTAAATGACAAAAAACATTCCGTTGCAGTGTTTTTACAGGATTATATAAACACATGTGGTAATATATCAGCGCACGTGTGTACTTTAAAATAAATACAAAATATTGCACATTTGTACAGGATTATGTAACAACACGTTAGTGTGCTTCAGAACAAAGACAATCGTGACAATTGTGTAAATATTATTAAGCAACACGTTAGAGATGTCAGCTTGATGCCCCAGAACTACGAATCAATGATGCATCACAAGAAGGTCCTGGAAGCTGCCGATGCAGTGTAACGTACAACGGTTCCCAAACGTTATTTCCGCGAGACTGATACTTTAAACTTGAATTTATGACAAGTTGTCTACAACCTGTTTCTCACACTTGATTAGGTCTTCAGATTCATAGGATACAGACACAGATAGTGAGAATAAACCCAGTAAGTTTTAACCTGATCTTCCTTTGTGAAACTTCACTTCAAGAGACGGAATCAGACATCTGTTTAGGTAGCAATATGCACAAAGATGGGGAGGGGAAAACAGTTAAAGATATCAAAATAGGACGAGCTTTTATAGCACTAGGAAATCTGGGGAAGTCAAAAGTAACTAAACTTAGCATGAAACTGTGAATATTCAAATCTGACGTTAAATCAGTACTCTGTATGGAGCAAATACGCCTACATTTATTTTTAAAAATCGGTTCCTGCGCAAAATAGAAGGACTAAAATGGTATGGCAGAATCATCAATATAGCTCTGGTGGAGAGAACAAGACAAATACCAGTGAACTAAGAGATGACGAAAAGAGGTTGGCTCTGAATAGGACATACGACTACATTGAGAAAACCTGAGAATGAAATAACTTAAAAGGCCTTTGTTTAAAATCCATATGGCAAAAGAAATAGAGAAAGACATAAAACACCGTGAGAAGAGAAGTAGAAACTGAATTAAATAATATGTGGCGAACTTTGACGGAGTTGCCTGGTCTAGCTAGAGATAGGAAGGTTTGGAGTGAGTTGCCTGGGCTAGCTAGAGATAGGAAGGTTTGGAGTGAGTTGTTTTGGCTATCTAGATATAGGAAGGTTTGGAGTGAGTTGCCTGGGCTAGCTAGAGATAGGAAGGTTTGGAGTGAGTTGCCTGGGCTAGCTAGAGATAGGAAGGTTTGGAGTGAGTTGTCTGGGCTAGCTAGAGATAGGAAGGTGTGGAGTGAGTTGTCTGGGCTAGCTAGAGATAGGAAGGTTTGGAGTGAGTTGCCTGGGCTAGCTAGAGATAGGAAGGTTTGGAGTGAGTTGTTTTGGCTATCTAGATATAGGAAGGTTTGGAGTGAGTTGCCTGGGCTAGCTAGAGATAGGAAGGTTTGGAGTGAGTTGCCTGGGCTAGCTAGAGATAGGAAGGTTTGGAGTGAGTTGCCTGGGCTAGCTAGAGATAGGAAGGTTTGGAGTGAGTTGCCTGGGCTAGCTAGAGATAGGAAGGTTTGGAGTGAGTTGCCTGGGCTAGCTAGAGATAGGAAGGTTTGGAGTGAGTTGCCTGGGCTAGCTAGAGATAGGAAGGTTTGGAGTGAGTTGCCTGGGCTAGCTAGAGATAGAAAGGTTTGGAGTGAGTT
Organism: Cepaea hortensis; assembly: GCA_963921405.1. Classification (NCBI taxonomy): domain Eukaryota; kingdom Metazoa; phylum Mollusca; class Gastropoda; order Stylommatophora; family Helicidae; genus Cepaea; species Cepaea hortensis. The sequence continues at coordinate 128,023,773 of OY992877.1, read as the reverse complement.
GCCTGGGCTAGCTAGAGATAGGAAGGTTTGGAGTGAGTTGCTCGAGGGCCTATGCCCCAGTTGGGTAAAGAGGCGAAAGAAGAAGAGGAAGAGATTACAATTTACACGTTTTTTTCAGCTTCTGCTGGTGCCCTTTATCCTCTAATGCAACAAAGGTACTCGACCAACTTACTCCATGTTTTAGCCTTATTATTGATGCCTGTCTTAATTGTCATCCTTGTGTGCTTTATGTCTTCCTCTGTTTCGTATGTCCTGTGGATTACGATGCCATGGCTGTTTACTTATACCTTTATCAAGTCTTCTCAATGTGTGTCTGATCTTTTTAACTTAACTCTTCGCTGAGAAGCGTGGACAATTAGCAGACAAGATGAAAAATATCTGATGACTGTGGAAATGTAGTTTCTGAGGAGAATGCAGGGAATACCATGGGCAGACAGAAACACCAATGACCAAGTTCTACAAGAAACAAATGAAAACCGTAAACCTATTAGAGAAATTAGACGTAGATAGTCAACATTTGTGGCCACGTTATGAAATGAAATAGTATAGGAGAACTTGGTGACAACTGGCAAGATTGAGGGGAAGAGAACAAGGTGAAGGCAAAGCAAAGAAGTAAATATCCGAATGGCTTGGCTACGTGGTATGGTCAAGACAAGAACACTGAGGTGATCTGCGACTCTGGTGATCGCGCGAGATGGCGAAACATGACCGCGCACGCGTATCGCCATGGCACATGGTAATAGAAGAAATATATCTATGACAATGGCTGTGCCCATGAGTCTTGGAGCACATTGTAATAAAATCTCTTCTGCACTCCTCAGTGCAAGATACATTAAAGTGATACACGACACACGTGAAACACATAAATAACAGGACTTCATATCTTACTGTCATTTCAATCCCTTCACATCTGTGTTATTTGCTTTATGTTTTGCTTGTCTGCAACATGTCGGCTCTCATGTAGGTTTATTGTGTGTTATCACTGTTTGTTTTGTTGTTTTTGTTTAACTGTCCATTGATAAAGACTTCAATCAAAACGGTTATTGTCGAAGCGTCTCACGTTTGCCTAACTTTCTATTGGCATTACTTGTTTCCGAACACACTATAGCAGTCAAGTCCATCTGCTGATACTCACCACCCGTTGCGCGGCGTCATATTCAGAGAGCTTCAATATCGACTGAAATAACCTTAAAGGGTTATATTAATAATTCATGATTAGAACATAAAAGAGCTGCAGGCTTCTTCCTACACATCAATCATTGATATTACCAGAAAATCACAAGTCTTAGAGATATTGTATGTCATTGAAATGTTAAAGATAAAAGGGTCAAACGAAGTCGTTTCCGTGCCATTAAGTCATCTTGTGGATCTGGTCATATTCACGTCGGGTGACTTACTTTTAAGAAAATATATTTCTGTATCAATTTTACGATGCTGCGCACCCTCACACAGTCTGGAAACGGGAAGCAATCACCAAATAGGGTTGGACTGTACTACCCCATCCACCATATAGTTCCTACTTGGCACCCTCTGATTTTCATCTATTAGGTCCACTTAACGATGCACTTCGTGGGGCAATGTTTAAATATGACGAAGGAGTTATTCATGCAGTGAAGAATTGGCTACATGATCAAGAAACAATATTGCAGCCAAATGATCACGAAAACAATCCCGCCGCAAGAGAGATTTGATCCCACGACCAGCTGATGGCAGTCGTGGCGGCATTTAAATATCTGCATAGCGAGAAATAGTAAGACAATCCTTGTCCAGTAAGCGAATTACTGAGCTTGGAGAGCGAAAGAAGAATAGTCCTTGAGGGGTTAGTACTTTGGTAGTGGTAAGTTGGCTGGTTGCTTGCCAGGTCAAGTGTGAATCCCGTGGAAGACTGAGAATTCTCAAGTTCGATGCACCGGCGTTGAGATCATCTGTGTGCCCAGAAACTGTCTTGCATCTATAGGAGGGAAACTGGTGTAGAGACTCGTCTTCCGACCCGGTACTAAAGTACTAAGCCCACAAGGGCTGTGTTGTAGAACTCTTCAATCTCTCTCCAAGCCCAGGCATCATCGGACTGTGTCAGACCAGTCCCGGAACTTTCCATCTGCGGACAGGCATCTCATGTCATAGTGCAATCCGCACAGCAGATATGGACTGGTGGAGACTGGACCTATGATAGTAATATTTCTTCCTCAGGTGTTATTTTTAATTTGTATTAAATTTTTATTTATTTATTTCGTTATTTTATTTATTTATTTATTTTTTTTTTGGGGGGGGGGGGGGCCTCGCTCGCTTTGAACTCAAGCGTAGTCCATACACACTATATATAGTAGTTATGGACTGAATTTTGTGTGTGGATTAGCTTTCTCTATTTACAGTGTCCGTCACCATCAGGCGAACCCACTCCGACTTCAGAGGTACTTATAATGTACGTCCCCAAGTCAAGGACGACAGGTCAACATTTTAGTCCAGCTGTCCGGTGTAGGGGTCGAACCGCTTACCTCGGCATCAGCACAACGGATGTTTAAGAACACGCGTTCTTACCCATTCGACCATGCTGACCTGCAGGTTTTAGATTTATCACTGTCAACATAATGCTGCCCAATGTCCAGAGAGAGAGATTCGAAGTCTAGTTTACCCAGACTCATCTGCCCAGTATCAAATGTCAATCCACATGTATTTGTCTGCACGTACTTGTTTTGTCATGTTTAGAGTTGAGTAGCCGTGCACTTTAAATCTGAAGCATGATTTATTGAATGATCTCTACAAGTTATATTTTCGATGGAAATCCTTTAGCGTCGTCACACACACGTCTCATAGATGTTACAAGATGTTATACGCCGAGAAATAAACCTGCACGCATGCCGACAAAAACCAATTTTATTTGTTAAGATAGTTTGGTTTGAGCACGTCACCCATCATTCCTCGTTTTCAGAATTAATATCTCAGGGCGATGTCGAAGGTAGACGGAGAACAGGAAGCTACAGGGAATCCCGATCTGAGAACACCAGTGGATGTTCAGATCACTGTATTCCTACGTTTATACAATTGAGGTGGACCAACTATGGAGGTCTGCGCACTGGTGCTTGCAGCATGGCACCCCGCGACACTTCTTCATCTCCAACCCGCTAGTGTTATTTGTCTAATCACAATTAGCCTGTACGACCAAAGCTGAATTAGGATGGTTGGATCTTAATATGTCTCTCTGCAGATGTGAAGTTACGCACCGGTCTTGCACAACCCATTGTTACTGACCTCAGGAAAGGTAATGAGAACTCTACAACACACTGGCTACGGAGATTGTAGTTTGGTACTCAGTCGTTTGGGGAAAAGGGGGGGGGGTGATTCTCTACATAAACTAACTTCAATAGATGCAAGCCCTTTACAGGTGACAAACAACCTGGCGCCATTGCATTGGACTTTAAGAGTTAGATGTCCAGAGGACATACTAGCATTTGTGCTCTTTAAGAAACTACTCGTTCCTTGCATCCAGTTTTTCTAACGTTGAATGAAAATCCGTTTTTTCGCTCTCCTCCACCACCTTATCTAGAATGGTTTCCAGAAAACGTTGACACTTCTGTAATTAACACTGAATTGTCGCCATTTGTCAGAATATATATAACTTTAGTCTAAACTTTTCATTTCTTCAAAGATGTTCGATGTTTCCAAGCAACAAGGATACAAATAAGTTATCGTAACAATTCGACGATCATGTTGCTCCAAGCACAGTAATATTTATTGTAATGGAAAACGTGATGTGCAGATGTGTGAAAAAGATATTGGTTTCCATTATTGATTCAACACAATATATACAAAGTTATACTCTTCTATGTTCACAAGAAAAGTTTCGTTTATAAACAACAGATTGCGGGCATTTACCTAATCAAATTACTTATTGTAGTTATTAACTTCTCATTCAAGATACTTATAATGTACCTTTATGTATCAGGTAACCCGTGGATGTGTATACCCTACTAAAAAGCTCACGGAATAAGAGCCACGGGTCGACTAGCACGAAGACGGATACTTGGACATGAGGGTGCCCTGGCTGTTATAAGACCGACATTTTACAAAGGATCTGTTGCATAATGTTGATGATGAAACCTTGAAAGTAACAACGGACAGACACTTTACCCACTTCCACCTTTCTTAAATGGCTAACTACTTCATTGTAACGCCTTCCATTTCTTGACAACAATAAAAACTGGCAATCTTCTTCCATCACAACAGGTTTGTCTTTAGTATGTTTACGAGCAACACGATTTCCATTAAAATACAGAACATTTTGTCCTAGATCAATACATGAAATTGACACCTGTGATATTTCGATTCAACCTTAATATATCTAGGACATATAATCATTAAAGAAACACAGAAAATTGTTTACCACTATAATAATCGAAGAAATCGATATTTGAATTTATTTGATTCCGGTTTGAAGATCTGTCGTCGGGATAGCCATTTATCAAACAATTCATCTGAACACGTTCATACAGCGTGAGGCAGACTTTTGGTATGCGCGAATGAAAACAATCACTCTTGTTTGTCGTTGAAGATTTATTGATCCTCACACGCCGATTGTGCTCCCGACACTATAAGAGATTCGTGCTTTGATTCTGTGACAAAGAGTTGGCTCGGAGAGTTCCTTTAGATAAGATTCACCGCCGTTGTCGTGTCACATTGTGACAACTGTGGATCTTCTGATGGGTTATCTCGAATGCTCATGGTTATTAATGTGTAAAGCATATATATATATATATATATATATATATATATATATATATATATATATATATATATATATATATATATATATATATATATATATATATACACATAGATACATAAAATGATATGTAAGTAAAGTACTACCTGCTTTCTGTTAGAGCCGAACCCAACACCCCACATTGTGCCAACGGCTTCTGGCCGAGGAGCACAATTGGAAGGGTATAAGCCGTTCCTAGTGCGAGAAAATGCAATATAAGACTAAATGTCATGGCAGGGCAGACCAGGCGCTAAGCTTTCTTTGCAGCTGCTCTTGTTCCAGATATATTGTGCTAGTATTAGTAATGACTGATGAAATTTTACGATTAATGGAAACAAGAAGACTCAACAAAAATAATCCTGCCAGATATGAAGAAATTCACAGACAAATAAGAACATTATATAAGGAGTCAAAAGAAGTCTGGCTTGAGAAAAATTGCATCTTCTTCTTCTTCAGCGTTCCGAGCCATTGAGGTTCTTTGCTGCAAATACAATCCGTCTCCATTCGTCTCTCTGGTGGACCTTCTCTTGCCAGTCGTTGATTCCAAGTGCTTGTAGGTCTGTACATGTATTATCTCTCCACCGCCTTCTTGGTCTACCTCGGGGTCTACGGTCATTTATTTCCTGAGTGTAAGCGAGTTTTGTTTCCCTATTATCTTCCATTCTTTCTATATGCCCCAGCCATTGTAGTCTATTAGCCTTCATGATACCAGTGATTAGCGGGGACTTAAACAGATCATAAATGTCTTTGTTACTTCTTCTTTTCCACTCTCCACTTTGTGTATCCCTAATGGGTCCAAAGATGCGTCTTAAAATTTTGTTCTCAAAGGTTTGTAACAAGGCTTCGTCTCCTTTCGTTGTACTCCAGGTTTCAGAGCCATACAGCACAACTGGTCTGATAAGTGTTTTGTATATTGTGATTTTGGTGTTACGAGATAGCGCCTTTGATTTTAGTAGATGTTGTAGTGCATAGTATATCTTATTTCCAGAGTTGATTCTAGTTTGTATTATAGAAATTGAAAAACAACACAACAGTAAAAATACAAAATTAATGCACAAAAGAATTCTGGAGCTTAGTTTAAAAAAAACAAAAAACAAAACACGTTTATCAGCAGGCTGTCTAAAACAAAAGATGGCAAAATTATAACAGAAAAAGATCACATTTTACATGTACGGTCATATTATGTGAAAACCTTTATGATAATAATAGAGATAAACAGTATGCTATTCGAATTGATAATGAAGGACCGCAAATTTCGAAGATGGAGGTTCGGAATGTTCTTAACCAGATGAAAACTGGCAAGACTTCCAGTTCAGATAACATCACAACATTAATGATTAATGCATCAGAAGAATATAGAACAGATCAAGTCACCAGACTGCTGAACACAATATATGATACCGGAGAAACAAATCATGAATTATGTAATTCTGTATTTATTGCAATCCCAAAGACATCAGGAGCCTTGGTATGTGATCAGCATCGAACAATTAGTATAATGAGTCACATCACGAATAGTTTATTAAGAATTATCATGCAAAGACTTGGGAAGAAAATACAACCTGAAATAGGAGAAGAACAATGTGGGTTTGTAGAAGACATCCATCCATCATGTACCATGCCTTGGTCTCACCCCTTCGATCTTGTCAGTCGTCACCAAGCTCTTCAATTCATTTCTTCTCATAACATGTCTACATCTAATATCTCTAATCAGTTTACGATCTTCATTTGTTTCTTGAAGGACTTGTTCATTGGTTTTTCTGTCTGTCCATGGTATTCTTTGCATTTTCCTCAGAAACCACATTTCCACAGCCATCAGCTGTTTTTCAGCTTGACCGCACATTGTCCACGCTTCACATCTATACAAAAGTATAGGTTCTATGTAGCACTGCAACACTCTTTTTCTCGTTTCAATCGATATCTTTCTATTGGTCAGTATGTTTTTCATCGCGCAAAAGACCACCTTCGCAATGACAACCCCTAATCCAATCTCTTCAAAGCACCTCCCATCAGATGCTACGACAAGCGTACAGTAAATGCTATGTATATGCTCTGAACAATAATTGAACGTTCTATAGAAGTAAACAAAGATATAAATCATTGCTTTATTGACTACACAAAGGCTTTCGACAATAAAATAAGTCACGTCAGCATGGTAGAGATGCTTGCAGATCTAAAAATTGATGGGGAAAACATTAGACTTATAAAAAACATATTTCGGAAACAACAAGCTGCCATAACAATTGATAATGAAATAGGACAATATCAGTCTATTAAGAGAGGTGTGAGACAGGGATGTGTAATGTTTCCATATCTATTATCCATATGCAGTGAAAATATTTTCAGAAATGCAGAAGATATAAATGGAATCATCATAGGGGGACGAAACATCAATGATATTAGATATGCAGATGATATAGTATTGATTGCAAACACTGAGTAGGATCTGCATAAATTCATAGATGTGGTTGTTGCACACAGAGAACAAATAGGGTTAGAATTACATTTTATGAAGACACAGATTATGTCGTCACTTGGAAGAACGAAATACCCCAATGTAATATACAAGTAAATGTAAATATTCTTGAACAAATGAATCGGTACAATTATCTCGGATCAGTAATAACATCTGATGGGAGATTCCTGAAAAGATATGAACAAGAATCGCCACGGCGTAAGTAGCCTTTAGCAAGATGGAAAACATACTGACCAATAAAAAGGTGTCAACTGAGTCGAGAAAAAAAGTGTTGAGGTGCTACATAGAGCCTGCACTTTTGATGGATGTGAAGCTTGAACAATGAGCAGTCAAGATGAAAAACATCTTATGGCTGTGAAAATGTGGTTTCAGAGGAGAATGCAAAGAAAACCATGGACAGACAGAAAAAACAAATGACCAAGTACTACAAGAAACAAATGAAAATCATAAATTGATTAGATAAATTAGACGTAGACATTCACAATTTTTTGGACATGTTATGAGAAGAAATAACATGCAGAACTTGATAACAACTGGCAAGATCGTGGGGAAGAGAACAAGGAGAAGACAGAGAAGTAAATACCTGGATGGCTTGACAAAGTGGCATGATCGAGACAAGAACACTGAGCTGATCCACGACTCTGGTGATCGAGTGAAATGGCGAATGATAACCGCCCACGTTTATCGGCATGGCACATGATGGATTCATGATGGAACCTCAATTCATTTTAGTTCAATGGGGACTGTTTTGACCAGATTAGCGGAGTGGCAATGGGCACTAAGATGGGTCCGAGTTATGCCTGTCTGTTCATGGGCTATCTTGAACACCAGGTATGGAGTCAATACACTGGTAGGCTCCCGGAGCTCTATAGGAGGTATATCGATGACTGTTTTGGTGTTTCAGACATGCCAATGTCTGATCTCCAGGACTTCATTGCCTTTTTCTATAACTTTCATCCTAGCATCAGATTCACCTCCACTATTTCGTCGTCGGCTGTTAATTTCCTAGACATAACAGTTTCCTTAGGTTCTGATGGCCTATGCACAACGGTTTACTATAAACCGACTGACTCACATGCATTCCTTCTCTATACCTCCTCCCATCCTCCCTCTTGCAAGGATTCTATTCCTTTCTCAAAACTGTTACGTCTCCGACGGCTTTGTCATGATAATAACGACTTCCGTCAACAAGCCCACGAAATGTTGGATTTCTTTTGCCTTCGAGGCTACCCTGAGAATGTTCTGTCTACAGCTCTTCACCGCTGCCAGTCTATTAGTCGTGCCGAGGCTCTCTCTTCCAGGCCGGAACCACGTAATAATAGGCCTATTCTCTCACTTACCTACCATCCTCATAATATTTCTGCCAAGAATATTCTCATGAGGCATCTACCCATCTTCCAGGCAGACTCGGTCACTCGCGATGTCTTCTCAGAGGCTCCACTTGTGGCATACAGGCGGGATCGTAACCTGGGGGATGTGCTGGTCCATAGCACTCTATACCAATCTCACAAGTCTCTTCCTGGCACGACTGCATGTCTTCGATCTCGTTGTAAGACTTGTCCATCCATCCATCCATCATGTGCCATGCCGGTAAGCGTGGGCGGTCATGTTTTGCCATCTCACTCGATCACCAGAGTCGTGGATCAGCTCTGTGTTTCTGTCTTGTCCATATGTCCTTCAAACCACAAGTCTGACTTTCCCTAAGATTGCTTTCCACATCCGGGAGGGTTTCTCATATACGAGTTGCAACGTTATCTATACGATCATATGCACACGTTGTATCTTGGGCAGATAGGCCTTCGTCTGGCGGACAGATTTAGACAACATTTATCCGATATCGACAGTGGTGCCAAGAAACCGGTACCCCTACACTTCAACAGTTCCGACCACTGTGGGGTTGCCGACATACCTGTTACGGCGATACAATCGTGCACATCTCACGAACGCGATCGCAAGACATTGGAAAACCGTCTTATCTTCCAGTTGGGTTCACTCTACCCTCACGGCCTCAATGTCCAACACAGTTTTATTTAAGTCCCCAACACCCCTTGTCATAACCCCACCCCCTCCCCACCCACCACCCCATATCCGCAGTCGTATAGTCCACTTCCAAGCCAGTTGCATGTCCTTCGCAGGACGTGGTAGTTAACACCAGCATTATCTCTGCTTTCTGTGACTTCCTGGTTGTTTTGCGTGGGGGTCGCTTCTCATTGCGTTCTGAACAACAGTCACTTGTGCTACTTTAAGATAGCAAACGCTTGTTGGTCTGCATCCATAGCAGCGTTTCGAACTTGCGGAATTGCGAACTACATCCGTTACATCGCCCCAGAGTTATCTTCAGTGCTCTACATATCCATATTTTTCCATTCTCTCTCCCGGGCGCACCCCCATCCCCCCAGCGCGGGTTCCCTCACCGGTTGACTTAGCCAATCACCGAGTTTCTGGCTGTACTGACCTTTAGTCAATTGACCCCGTTAACTACAACATCCGTTTTATTCCATCCATGGAAAGCCGTTTCAAGCTAGGACACAGATAAGTTGAAATTTGTACTTTCATGTAGTGTCGATGGTGTATTTGTTAATCTATTTTTATTTGTTTGTTCTGTGCTGACGAAGGCTTTGGCCCCAACGTCTATTGTTTTTTGAAGTCGTGCTTTGGTAAAGCTCTCAATCTACTTCTCGTTTTTCAGTGATTCATTCACATGATGGATGGAAATATGTAAGTACAGGATCCGTGAAATATCCTTTAGGCTTATTGGATACGTAGTGTTAAATCATAATTTATACACTAAAGTTATCGAACCGTATTGGTAGCGTTCTATTTTGCACTTGTTCAGTGTTATCATGAAGTTTACAAAGAGTCGTCGTCCTGCAGTAAGTTAACTAAATATTTTCAAAATTTATGCCCCCTCAAACAAAGTATGTACTATATCATCGAGTGACCAATTAAGGTGTGGTTACTTAGCTTAGAATGAACCAGACAGTTCTGCCTGTGTCTGGTAGTCAGCTCCACGTATGATGATGTGTAGCTGGGCACAGACTGGGTGCCGTAAGGTCAACAAGTTAATCACCTGGCTTCCCGTCTCGAGTACTTCAAAACATCGGCCGCTGTACATGTAATTACACCACCGCTAGGTGAATTGATTTGTTGCAAAAAATGTTTTGCATATCCTTTTCAGGACATCACTGTCAACATCAGCATCTTTCAGCTGATTGTTTTTTTTTCTTGGCACGATTACGCTCAGTAGTTTGCCATTGCTTTCTGAGCGGCCAGCTCACATACCCTGCAAGTTACCGACGCGATTCGAACCACTTCTGATGCTCACCGTCGTCACGTTACTTACGAGAGTATACGAGATTACGGAGAAAAGTCGCTAACCTCTAGGCCAAGAAGCCGGCGATTTGTTACAAGTATGTAATATTAGACTCAGGAAAATGTATGCTGTTTTCACAACGCACAAAATAATTGTAATTATAATAGAGAGCAGGCTTATGTAAAGTAATTTACAGTCATCACGCACACTTGTGAAATACCAGTAATACGAAGGTAAGTCCTTAAATCAATTACACAATTATATGTAAAAAGCCATACACCATGTTAATTGATACGCAGTTGATGTCTCTCGTTATTTCTCAACCTAATCTCTGCTACCGTTGATGTATTCAGCCGTTTTACCGGCACAACGGACACGATAGCGAAGTTGATAGGGAACTGCGCTGATAATGCAGTGAATACGGCTTGACGCAATTCGTGACCCCGCATACCTCGTTCGAAATAAAGATGCCCGCGATATGGCAGCAGACAGCGTTGCGTTGGTTTTTTTTACGAAATGGTATGGGTGCCGGTCATTCAGAAAGCAATGGCAAACTACTGAACGTAAACTTGTCAAGAGATCACAACAGCAAAAAAAAAAAAATGCTGATGTTGACGTCTTGTAAAGGATATACAACTATCTGTTTAACCCCCAGCACGGTTTGTTCCATCGCAATCTGTACAAAGTGACCATCGGTCTTCTTAGAGGCCTCTGAGAGGACTTATCTATTCGGCATTCTGCCACTTTGCGCCACCACTGAGCCATAGACAGACAATATTTCCCTATGAATATATTTTACGGTAAGTCCTAAAAAGACCCTCACAACAAAATGTTGTTCTTCGGTGGTGCAATCTTCAAGTCTGGGCGACATTTTCAACATCACGCGTGCGTAACAACTTAGTATACCCATGCACTTATGCATGCGACAATTATCGTCTGCCATACATTGTCATCAAGCTTGATGGATATGTCACATAATCATACCGTTACAAACGACCAACAACCATTTTCAACTGTCTAATTTCATATTGTGTCCTCAATTACCCTCATATTAAAATGCGTCAGAATTGTAGGTTATGGTCTCCAATGTTACGACTGAAGACAGAGAATCTCTTTATTCGAGACAATGACTACGGTCATCGACCAGTATGGTCACTGCTAAGAAGGAAACGAACGGCAAACTACCTTCATTACAAATGCAACGATAGTCATGTTTCGAGTAATAGAGAAAGAACAAGGCGTTGAAGTGCTACATACAACCTATACTTTCGTATGGATGTGAAACGTGGACAATGAAGAGATAAGCTGGAAAGCAGCTAATGGCAGTAGAAATGTGGGTTCTGAGGAAAATGCAAAGAATGCCATGGGCAGACAGAAAAACCAATGAGCAAGTCCTGTAAACAAACAGATGAAAAGCGTAAGCTGGACACATTATGAGAAGAAATAGACTAGACACCGTGGTGACAACTGGCCATATTGAGGGAAACGAAGAAGAGGAGGTAAGAGAAGTAAATATCTGGATAGTTTGGCCAAGTGGCATCGTCGAGACGAGACCGTGGAGCTGATCCACTGCTCTGATGATCGTGTTAGATGGCGAAAAATGACCGCCAAAGCTTATCGGCATGGTACATGGTGATGATGATTTTAACTTACAGTTAATGGTTTATGAACTTTATACGTTCATTTCTCTTTCTGCTCTCCCTTGAAAGTCTCTTGGGCCCGTGAAGGTCTTGGCTTCAATATTTCATTCATTTTATTTCTTGTTATAATTACGCCTGTTTCACGTGAAAATATTCAAATCCTTAGTATGTAAATTCAGATTGTAATTGTATCTTCTTTTTCGTCTGGTAATCACCCTTGAATGTCGTTTTTATTCGCTTTTCTGGTCTAATGTCAAGACCCTATAGTGTGATCCGGATACCTCCATCAGACGTGTATTAGTGTTAAGTCTTAGTGCGTGTCTTTATAGATGTGGTCTTACTCTTACTTCAAAAGTATAACTACATTTGATGGGGTCAAGCACTCTACATAGTTCTTGGTTTCCTATGTTGAGTAGTCTTTGGAAGTCTGTGGTAATATTGCTATGCCACTGGAGAAGTGGGTGATTACCCATGTAATAAACAGAACACGCAAAACATACAAATACACAAATTCTCTGCCTACAGGACCGACCCAATACAACGGTCAGAAGAACATTCTGTGCTGCAACTCCAATTATTAGATACAGAACCACACTTATCCCAACCCCAGCAGTAAAAAAACCTATCCTTTTGTACGCCAAATTCAACTGCATTTATCAATTTGCATGCAGGTTACACGGCCTATCTACATCGGCAAACCAGAGAGGCAGTTGAATAGCAGGGTGGTCGAAGACATACCCAAATGAAACTATAGCATGATAAACAAAGACTTTGCTAACTTAGCAAAGCCTACACACCACAAATCCCCCAAGTCATCTATTTGAAAGGACATTTTGTAAAACGGTCACGTGATTTATAGGGACAGTGTGTTTCGTGCATTGTTTATCTGAGACAACTGTCAATTATTTACAAAAGAAAACTTTGTGTAAACAAACATATGTAATAGTCAGTTTAAAGTTACCGGGATAGACAATTAACATTATTGTGTGAATATGAGTGTTGTATATTTTCACTTTAAGAGATTTATCCTATTGCTTTAATTTATTTGTATGACGTATGTAGTATGTACCTGACGAAATGCAAAGTAATATACCAGGCAGTAAATAGTGCAATATACTGTTTGTATCTTCGATATTAAATTCAACACCATTTTGACTATATATATATATATATATATATATATATATATATATATATATATATATATATATATATATATATATATATATATATATATTGTACCGTGCATGTTAAACGCAAAGATAGGGTGGTTGTAGGGTTTAAGAATCTGAAAATAATAGTCAAGGTGACAGGTGTGGGGATAAGAGGAAAGCGAATGTGGGGCCAGAGCGGTTGATTAGAAATCATAAGACAATGGTTGAGCCCCAAACACAGTGGATTGTTATAGTACGTAGATGTCAGCTTGGGTCACCCATGGACAGGGAAAAGCGTACTGGGAGGCTGATAGACAAAGGGAACCCAGAAAGGTAGTTATGAACTATTGTACGTGGTATTGTGATGTGAACTGGGAATTGGGTTCATGGGTGAAATAGATTTTCACGGGTGGTCGCGGGAAGAGGGAATAAAGACAGAAGTCTGGGCAAATTGGGGGGAGTTGAGTTCTGAGGCTAAGTCGGGAAACCTAGCCAGCAGATTTGATATTTTGCGAAGTGAGGGAAAACTTCGCCTGGTGGTAAATTCAGTGTGGGCAAGTTATAGAAATTTGGAACGACCGATAGAATCCGGGGAGTGGAGTTTTGAGCTAAGGAGGGAAACTTAGCCAGGAATTCAGTTGAGTTCGGACTCGGGAAAGAGTCAGGCACAACAAATTATGTCACAAGGCCGATCGAAGGCAGTATTGTGTATTTACCTGTTGTATGATTGTTCCTGGGATTGATGCACGTTCATAACGTATATTCATCAATAATAAAGCTTCTATGTGTGTGCAAACGCGGTGTTCTCCAGTGCCCAATAGCAGTTTATAAGTATTCTTGCAGAGTATTCATACAGACATACCTCTGGACATAATAATAGCCAATGATACCTGTCAGCAGCATTGTGACACACACACACATACACACATACACACATACACACAAATATTTAAAGAGAAAGCTGAAACATTGTGTTGCATGTCTGCCTCTGAGTTGGCATATAGAGCGCAATCATCAGCAAACAGTAGTTCTCTGACGGTTTCGCTGTTCGTTTTGGCTTTGGCTTTCAACCTTCTGAGATTGAACAACTTTCCATCCATGCGGTAGTTGATGCCTATTCAAATGTCATTGTTCTCGAAGGCATTCGTCAGCATAGCTGAAAACATGAGGCTGAACATTGTTGGTGCCAGGCCATATCCTTGCTTTACTCCATTGGTGACAGGAAAGGGCTCAGACAGTTCACCATTTTCCTGTACTCTTGCCTGGATACCATCATCAAATAGCCGCACTATTTGGACAAACTTTTGTGGACAGCCATATTTCTCCGTAATCTTCCACAGTTATTCTCTGCTGACTGCATCAAAAGCCTTGGTAAGGTCAATGAAAGTGGAGAACATTTCAGAGTTCTGTTCCTGACATTTCTCTTGCAGATGCCTTGCAGCGAAAATTATGTCAACAGTTCCTCGTTCTTTTCTGAAGCCACATTGACTCCCAGGAAGAAAAATAATATGAATGATATTTACAGCAGTGTATATATACCTAGTTATATGCTGGAATCTTTATTGATATATCCAACAAAAGCGTGAGCAATTGAATGCGAAGATCTTTGTACAATCAACCTCGTAAATCATGTCATTAAGTTTCTATTAAGAATTATAAAAAGAACAAGACATAAAATAAAAATGAAAATTAGTGAAGAACGGTATCTATTGAGCTGAAAGAAAATGTACAAATAATACAGTTTACACATTACAAATACTATTAGCGAGAACAATAGAGACACAAGTAGGCATATATTTGTGCTATATAGGTTTGTGCTTTATAGATTTGTGCTTTATAGATTTGTGGTTTACAGATTTTAAATATTACGAAACGATACAAATGTTAGAAGATAACAACTCTGATGAGAAAGATCTCAGAATAATACAGAATACTTGCTGGAAAAAAGCAGTAGTAACTTTTTTTTTTTTTATTCGCATATCCTTTACAGGACATCGCTGTCAACAGCAGCATCTTTCAGTTGTCTGTTGATTTCTTGGCAAGATTACGCTCAGTAGTTTGCCATTGCTTTCTGAGCGGCCGGCTCAGTTATCCCGCAAGCCACCAGAGGGGGTCGAACCGCTCCCAGCTCTCGCCCGCTACGAGACTCTGCGTGATAAAGGGATTACGGAGAAAGTGTTGTAACCCCTCGGCCTGAGAGACCGGCAGTAGTAACTAAAATGAGAAATAAAGAGGGCAATTATGAACAGATAAAGCAAGGAGTAAGACAAGGATGTAGTTTGTCGCGGATCGCTTCTCTCTTAAAGGCACACTCATAATAAGAGAAATAGAAAGAGGTGTTGAATGCGTCTCTGAGGGTATAATATAATCAGATGGCACAGCGTTGTAAGCCGAAAATACAACATATCTATCACATTTAGATATTGTAGTAACGGAAAGAGCACAAATATTACTCTCATTGAATATCAAGAAAATAAAACAGGAACAATGGTTATATATATACACACACGCACACACACGCGCACACGCGTGCATACACGCGAACACACACACACACACACACACACACACACACACACACACACACACACATATATATATATATATATATATATATATATATATATATATATATATAACAAGATAACACCTAAGTGGGAGATGACAATAGAAGGATACATGCTAACCAAGTAGATACATTTAAATACCTATGGGACAATTATAATATCAGCTGGATGATGCATGACAGAGATTAAAGCAGAATAGGTCAAGCAAAAGCTGCGTTACAGAAAATGAAAATATCGGAATTATCACTATCACGATCACGATATTATTAACGAATGGAAAATGACAAGTATCTTATGCAATAAGTCACTATCACTGAATGTAAGACAGAGCCCGTTGAAATGTTATATAGAAGCTATTTTGCTGTATTGAAAAAAAAAATCATGGAAAGTAAATGAACAAATTAGAGAAAGTTTGGAAGCAAAAGAGATGTGGTTCCTGAGACGAATGTTGCGAATTCCTTGGACTGCCAGAGTAACTAACAATCATTGCCTGGATGAGACTAATGAGACTAGAAGATTAACACGAGTACGACAACAAGACAATAAACTAACAACATTCTTTAGTAATGTGGTGAAAAGAGACGCATTGCAGAATATCGTGACAACTGGAAATATTAGTGGGAAAAGAGGCAGAAACGATCAAGAGAAATTGTGTTGATTGGGCTTAGACGGTGACATGGAGGAATATCATCAGCAGAATTGTTCCACAGCACCAATGATCTAGACCTGTGGAAAGACAAGTGCATCAGCGCCGGTGCCAGCTGGCAAGCCACATGATGATGATGATTATGATGATGATGATGATGATGATGATGATGATGATGATGATGATGATGATGATGATATACAACAAATCATACTGTTATTGATTCTATCAGGAGAAGGAATTCTTTAGTCTGTGTGGTCTGGAATATAAAGGAAAAGTAATGGAGTGGTGTAAATAATTAACACGCAGACGCCCCGAAAGAAACATTGAACAATATGGTAAGTCTCACGGTATGAAGCAGGCCATCTTCGTTATATAGACCAGCATACGCACGTGCAGTCGTGCACCCTGAATTTCCATTCCTCCCTCCCCAACTTCCAGGTGAACGTACACAGACCTAGCACTGGTTTAACATAAACACAC
The DNA here is from genome assembly GCA_963921405.1 of Cepaea hortensis. Lineage (NCBI taxonomy): Eukaryota > Metazoa > Mollusca > Gastropoda > Stylommatophora > Helicidae > Cepaea > Cepaea hortensis. The sequence continues at coordinate 128,006,735 of OY992877.1, read as the reverse complement.
GGTGCGTGTTTTTGTGACAAATTGTCCCCATAATAAGATCCTGCTTGATGTTATGAAAAGCATCGCCTTCCTTGCACAAGGAGGTCTCATTAAGTGATCCAGTCGACACCCTCTTTAGATTAAACAAAGAGAATGTTTATACGGTGCACGAACTCAAGCGTACGGACGAGGATCCAAATTTATACACACCATAATTTGCACAGATTATGTTGTGGGTAGGCTTTCTCATTTTCATAAGATAGTGCCTATACGACATACTCGTTACCATATGAGGTCGTCGAAGCATTTTTACTTGCGCAACGTGTGCACCGAGCCTCATATTTGTCGCTTTTGTCAGAGAAGGCAGTGGTTGTCTCTATGTTATAGTCGACCTTGTATGATTCACGACATTATCTGTATGTTCTAGTTGACCTTGTATGATCCATGGTGTTTGATGTATGTTATAGTTGACAGTGTATGATTCACGACATTGTCTGTATGTTCTAGTTGACCTTGTATGATTCATGGAATTTGTTGTATGTTCTAGTTGACCTTGTATGATTCATGACATTGTCTGTATGTTATAGTTGACATTGTATGAGTCATGACATTGTCTGTATGTTATAGTTGACCTTGTATGATGCATGGTGTTTGATGTATGTTATTGTTGACCTTGTATGATTCGCGGCATTTTCTGTATATTCTAGTTGACCTTGTATAATTCATGACATTGTCCGTATGTAATAGCTGACCTTGTGTGATTCCCGGCATTGTCTGTCTGTTAGTGTAGATTTGTATGAATCATGCGTTGCCTGTTTGCATCTTCCCTAATACAAAACCGATATTTAAAAAAAACAACAACAACAACAACAACAACGACATTCCCATCTCCCAACCCCCACCGCCCACACTCACTCCTGATATCTGGGTAGTGGATGGAACTTCTTGGATAAGACCGAAGCCTATGCATATTGCTCCACTTAAAAATCTCTTGATAATGAAGCAGCCCCTTTGCATAACGTCACTCTCATCACAGCACTTAGAAACGTTTCTTGATCTCTTGGCCATCATTCTGCCTCATGCAACCATCATGCCAATGGTGTCGGTAATGTTCAGTGCTCAACCTCGTCCTGGTTGACCCTTGCTCCATCTACCATGAACCATGCCTTCCATTACTGATCTTTGCAAGCCACTGTAGCATGATGAAACATAATTCCTCATTCCCAGTACGACACATTTCATAAAGATACTTTAAGTCTTAACGGGGACCATCCCAAATATAAGGGCTATTCTTAGATCGAATGTTCTAGAACGAGTTGGGGGAGGCGGCGGTATGCACTTGTCTTTTGATTGGTTCATAAGTAATGAGCTCACGCTATTCCTGGGCCATATTTTAAAATCTAATTAGTTTGAGCGGGGATTCCACCGAGAGCGGTCGCTAGTGTGATGTGATGACCCAAAAATGCCCTTAAAGATTCAATAATATATTGTTCTCTGGACAGCAGGTACCACTTTAAAACATACTTTAATGTTGTAGTTGTGGCTAGACCTGATAAACGAATGAGAAGAATGTATGAGTATTTTATGAATAAAATGTGAAAGTGGAAAACCTAACTTCTGTGCGCCAGAATTCTGAACACTGCATCTTCAACCTTGACACGTCTTTCACGCTGTATACTCCAAATGCATATCAATCCCTTGTTGTGACTGGTTGCGTATGCTTGATGAATGTATGACACACTCATGCAGATTCGCAAACCAAAACCCCTGGTGCATTCTTCATGCCTAGGATGACTCATTCTTAACTCAACTGTACCTTTGCTCTCGCGAGTTAACATATGGCAGTTTGGATTGGAATGAGTGATGTAAACATGTACAAGTTCCTTGGTAAAAAGCTGAGAATGATGGAGTGGGTGAGTTGGTGATTTAATAAATAGCCTCTCACATCTAGTGGAAGGAAAGATGCAAATATCCATATATAAACAGGACGGTGATGGCACGCCAGAATTGCTAAGTTCATGTGATACCTGGTGGCAAAATTAAGCTCAAGAGAATATCATTTCTCTCTGCAGCATTACACTGTTACCTCTACTGTTGGATGGTTCATATAAACTAGTTCCTAAGAGAACCATAGGTGTGTGAACCTGTGTCTCAGTTGGCTGAATATAATGTATGGCTCATGCAAACTTACAGGGACTAAACCTGTTTTCCACATATGTGCTTGGTGCATATGTGAACAATTGTGTATGCAATTGAGCTTCTGTTACCTACTGTAGTAGACATGAAAATTACTCAGTGGGGAAAGAGCACATGATGATGATGATGTACCTGTGAGACAAGTCTGGTGAAAAAGGGGTGAGGTCTGGCATTGCTGTGTGAATATGGAATAGGACATTCATGCACCAACATCACAGCCATAGGAATGGATGTCTGGTCTGCTAATTGGGTAAATGCCATTAGTTAATACATATTGCATATTGCAGTTGTAAATGCCTATTTTCCATTTCCCTTCACAATGCCTGTCCCATGTTGCTATGTCACAATGATTGCTGTACTGTGTCTGGTCCTCCTTGTGCCCAGGTCTACTGTGGTTCAAACATGGTGGAACTTAGACCACATAAATGCTTGTAATTGTGTTAAGCTACCCTGTCTCAACATATAGGCTTGTGATTACCACAGATAGGGGTGAATTGAACACATATCACCCACAGTACATCAGAGTGAAATACACTGCATCATCAAACTAGGAGAGGTGTGTTTGGACCACACCCATCCTTTTCCTCCCCATCCCCAATCTGTGTCTGTTGATGTATAATAACATTATCTTTTAACATATGTAAAGAGATGTTGTGCCATTTTATATGTCGACAGAGAACAGTATGGTGGAGAGGCCATCCATATATCATCTGGGACAACTAAACAGAAGTCCTAGATCCAGATGTGACTCCCTATCAAAATGTGGGAATATCAAGAAGAGTTTTCTCTCAGCTCAACAGCTGAATGCATAAATGGGAGCATGACACAATCTGAAGCACTACAAATGTGGTGAACTGGACAGTGATCTTTGAGTCAGTCAAAAGATCAACTGAGACTAACATCAAATCTTGTTCTATTAATTACATTCATAGAAAACTGTGGGGTAATTTGGGAGTGTTTGTTTATCTAAGACAAAACTTAGAAAATATCCAGCCTGATGCTCACACAGTGATTCTTGAAGAATGTGAGGAACAGTAGGGAAGTTGATCTGGCTAAGTGAGTAGCTGCAATGTATGGGACATTAGGTATGCCATTATTGAAGTGCCCAGTGACGGCCTTCACTAACAGCCTGATCAACCGTGAGATGCAGTACCATATCATCATACCAAATCTTGTCTTCAAGAGGAATGAATCTGCCATGAAGCTTAATCTGGGGAAGCTGCTAACTGGAGCTAGTCCAACATCCATGCTGATGATAAAAGGATCCAACAGACCCAGAACAGTAGTTTCTTCCTTGAGTTGCCCATGGATAGGATTTCCTAAATTCCCAAGAGTCAGGAAATGATGATAGATACAGATACTGTAACGGAATGGTGTGATGGTAATTAGAGAGGAGAGGTGGAGGAGAGTTATTGGGTGGTGGAGTAAATAAGAAGTGTTGTATCTTGTTTATCAACCTGCATGTGTGACATATTTTATGCATTTTCTCTGCAATAATTGAAGTGTTGACATGACAGAAGATGAGGCAATGGTCACCACTCTACTCACCAACTCAATAAATTGTGTATTCAATGGACCAGTGTTTTAAGTACATGTCCCCAGTGAATTTCTTGTACAGTTGCTGTCAAGTGTTGTCTCTGGTGACTGTCTTAAGTGCTGTGGTTGGTTATACATATTGTGAAAAGTCCTGTATAGATGATGTCAAGTATCACATGATGTCTATCTTGCACAATTGTGGTGTAAACAATTCCTTGTGAATGTATGTCCCACTTTTGGCAGGAAACTGTCATGTAGATGTCTTGTCCAACAGATGTAATGTACCGTTATTGTTGAAGTTTGTTTGTCTACAAATAAATAAAGTCCTAAAGTCCTAAAGACTAATTGAACTGATATAGGTCACAAAATGACAAAAAATATAGGGAAAGATCTATGTGACGGACGAACAGCACACTGGCAACATTATAATGAGTGAGAGGGATCCTCAGTTGTACAGGCGCTAATAGTTCAGATCTTCTCTGGCCTTGGGTGAACTAGTTACTTCTTATATAAATTTCTGTGTAGATACATAGTGGTCTCACAGTGGGGGTTTGAGCCAAAGGAAAAGGTTCTCCAAAAAGGCTATTTCGGGAATTATTAGCTCATTTGAGTGACCTCTAGACAAAACGTGCTAAATCATAACCTTTATCTTGTTATTTAATATTCAAGATATATCTCCAGAGAACACTACAAACTAGGTCCTCTGTCATCATCAAATAATTTGTCACATAACTGGTAGGCTCTTTCCGGGATATAAACCCTGGGAAAACCTGGTCACATAACTGGGTTCCTCTTTTCGGGATATAAACCCTGGGAAAAAGAACACTCGTCTCGGATTTAAACCCTGGTAATAACCTGCTAGGGGCTCACATACCTGTTGCCCTGATGTCAGGATACAAACCTTGGGCATACCCTGCATAAGACTCACTTTGGGATCTCTATGTTGGTATTAAAATCCGGGGTGACCTCTCGCAAATCAGACCAAATTCTTGGAGTTTTTATGGTGTTGTTTAATGGACCCTGTCTCTTATATGAGGGCAACTGTCCAGACATGTAAACCCACAATAAATCTCTAGAAGGTTTGATTTCATTAATAGTGATAATATTGCATGTATCACTGTTTTAATATATCAGTTAGGATTTAATGTAGCAGACTGAAGATGGTGTATAAATATCTTATGGGTCAACATAATTGCTTGTATCCATGATATTTGTTTTTCTCAGAATGATATGATTTATTAGCTTGTCAATATTGTTGTATAATTTTGTGCATGCTGGTTGTTCAATATATGTATCCAAAAATTAAGGTACCTGAAACACCAGAGAACACAAATTATTTTAAATATAACTGAGACAGCTAGTACAGGGAAAAATTCATTTTTGTCCCTGAAATTAGGACACTTGATCCAGTAAATAATATGGGGCCTACTCCATCACAAAATTAATTGCTGGCATGGGTGAGAGAGGGGAAATATTGTTGTAACTACATTTTTAATGTCACCACATCACATAACATAACAACTCCCTATATTCTCTTCTCCCCATAACATGCTTGCAACACTGAGAGTAGAGAGTGTGAACCCTGATGGAAAATTTGGGCAACCATTAAGACACCTCATTGACAATCTCTCTCGGTGATAGTCAGTATTCGTACCGGCTATTGTCCAGTGTCGATTCGACATCTGGGTTTATTCTTCAGTTGTGTAACCCTGTCAGTGGCCCTGATCAAGCTACTGCGCGTGAGCACAATTGAATCTCCAGGAGAAAACATCCTTATCAACTCCGTCACTTGCCATTTCTGAAGTAGTGGTATTATTAAGCGTACTTGATACGTAATGGACGAGAGGAAGGGAAGATTCTACCTGATGTCATGGGCGGTCATATAAAACCGACCACAGTCTGATGTCTATAAGACATTAGTCTATTGTTCGATGGTGTAATCTCTCTGGTGTACTAGGATCCACGTCACCAGGAGTTAACTCATTGAATCTCCAGGAAGGCCATCAAAATAACTGGACCCCTAGCCATTCATATGGAAGTGGAGAGCATACGCAAATTATGTGTCCAGGAAACGATGGATAACCAACCTGATGTCATTGGCGTATCATACGACTAGGAGCATAACATGGACAACCTGAAAAATTTCATGAAGAGATAAAACAGGATCCGTCTCCGACGTCGGCCGTCAATTCATCCTCAGTTGAGAAAGCGTTTCTGCCTTAAAAATGGTGGAGATTAAAGGACGGACAAAGTTGAGTACAACTGATGTCATTCCCCTTTTTCATTCTCAATTGGGAAGACTTTTCTGCCGGAAGAAGGTGGGAATGTAAATAAGGATTACTGTCTCCAAACAGTTAACTATTATATGGTAGAGCTCACTGCAACTCCAGCAGCTGACACTCTATACACAATGTCTGCGAAAGTGGACTAACGAAAGATCAGTTTCAAACAGCTGACTCCTTTCAAGATAAAGATCCCTGCAAGTCAGCAGTCGAATCTTTATATAATAAGAACAATGCATTTAGCATGTGGAATCTTATATTATTACTGAGATGCGAGGTATATTCACAGGACCTGGCCAGTCCTATCCTCAAAGTCAGTAAAATTGCTTCCAAAATTCCAGTCAATATTGGGATATAGGAAGTAACCCACATAATCACACCCCTTCAAAGGTGGCTGTGATAATGACGAACTTCTCTATGCTGAGAGGATTCGCCCAATTCGCCATAAGTAAACGTTTTGCTCATGTGGGAGAGAAAGAACGGTTACTCCCCAGTCACTCAAAAGCACTTCGCTAGAGCATGGCTGAAGACAACTAGTTGGAAGTTCCACCTGAAATTCTATATTAGTAGTAGTAGATGTTAGTCTAACTTCATCTACAAACTCAGTTGCTGCGTTGGAAACAGCTTAATTAGCAACTAAGGAGAGAAAATGCTGTCACTTCTCACAACACATCAAAATAGAGGCATAACGGAATGAGAGAATCTCAACCGACAAGCACCTCTAAATCTATGGTAAGACTACAGAAATAAGTCAAGGAAATATAATGGGAAATTGCTACCATCTGCAAACACAAGAGACTTATTGGAAAGGTAGACCCTGTGTCCAACGCTAACCAAATTTACAATTGTAGATTTTAGCCTTGACAAGTTTTGCAGCGGCTGCTATACAGTTCACCCGGAAGTGATTGTCGTTGCTCCGGTGATGATCAACAATTTTAACCCAGTTCCAAATGCCAAGATTACTGTTGGAGAAAGTGTTCAGTTAAATACACTCTCACAGGATTATCGTTCTCCAGTGGCGAAGGGAAGAATGAAGTTCTGATAAGATGAAAAGTTGAGAGATCCATGGAATGCAACCATTCTCTCTAAACGTCATCTAGAACTTGGCTTAATTGCAAAGCCATTACTTCACATAATGAATCTCTATGGAACATTCATACATTACGAAATGGTGTGACTCAGAGAGATCATTTATCACAACAGGAAATATAGCAAGGATGTCAGCAGTGGAACATTGTCAGAGGTAAATAGAAGAGCAGTTCACAGATGAGTGGAGTCAGGACTCATGATGCTCCCAGTGACTTAAAGGAACATAATGCAGAGCTAACTTCATGGTCTTTGCGTTTGCCACCAAATTCATCAACAGATGCAATGTTGGGGCAGATTTTTTCTTAAGGAGAAAAATCACTTAGTTCCAAATGTACTACTCTAGTAGGGTAAAGGGAGACAGGGAGTAATTGACAAAACCACCTGAGGGATCTGGGAACTGTGGATTTCTGAAAAATCATCTGTCATTCCTATGAAAGATTTAAGAGAGGGGCCATGTAGCATGATGAAACAGAATTCCTCATTCCCAGTACGACACATTTCATAAAGATACTTTAAGTCTTAACGGGGACCATCCCATATATAAGGGCTATTCTTAGATCGAATGTTCTAGAACGAGTTGGGGGAGGCGGCGGTATGCACTTGTCTTTTGATTGGTTCATAAGTAATGAGCCCACGCTATTCCTGGGCCATATTTTAAAATCTAATTAGTTTGAGCGGGGATTCCACCGAGAGCGGTCGCTAGTGTGATGTGATGACCCAAAAATGCCCTTAAAGATTCAATAATATATTGTTCTCTGGACAGCAGGTACCACTTTAAAACATACTTTAATGTTGTAGTTGTGGCTAGACCTGATAAACGAATGAGAAGAATGTATGAGTATTTTATGAATAAAATGTGAAAGTGGAAAACCTAACTTCTGTGCGCCAGAATTCTGAACACTGCATCTTCAACCTTGACACGTCTTTCACGCTGTATACTCCAAATGCATATCAATCCCTTGTTGTGACTGGTTGCGTATGCTTGATGAATGTATGACACACTCATGCAGATTCGCAAACCAAAACCCCTGGTGCATTCTTCATGCCTAGGATGACTCATTCTTAACTCAACTGTACCTTTGCTCTCGCGAGTTAACATATGGCAGTTTGGATTGGAATGAGTGATGTAAACATGTACAAGTTCCTTGGTAAAAAGCTGAGAATGATGGAGTGGGTGAGTTGGTGATTTAATAAATAGCCTCTCACATCTAGTGGAAGGAAAGATGCAAATATCCATATGTAAACAGGACGGTGATGGCACGCCAGAATTGCTAAGTTCATGTGATACCTGGTGGCAAAATTAAGCTCAAGAGAATATCATTTCTCTCTGCAGCATTACACTGTTACCTCTACTGTTGGATGGTTCATATAAACTAGTTCCTAAGAGAACCATAGGTGTGTGAACCTGTGTCTCAGTTGGCTGAATATAATGTATGGCTCATGCAAACTTACAGGGACTAAACCTGTTTTCCACATATGTGCTTGGTGCATATGTGAACAATTGTGTATGCAATTGAGCTTCTGTTACCTACTGTAGTAGACATGAAAATTACTCAGTGGGGAAAGAGCACATGATGATGATGATGTACCTGTGAGACAAGTCTGGTGAAAAAGGGGTGAGGTCTGGCATTGCTGTGTGAATATGGAATAGGACATTCATGCACCAACATCACAGCCATAGGAATGGATGTCTGGTCTGCTAATTGGGTAAATGCCATTAGTTAATACATATTGCATATTGCATTTGTAAATGCCTATTTTCCATTTCCCTTCACAATGCCTGTCCCATGTTGCTATGTCACAATGATTGCTGTACTGTGTCTGGTCCTCCTTGTGCCCAGGTCTACTGTGGTTCAAACATGGTGGAACTTAGACCACATAAATGCTTGTAATTGTGTTAAGCTACCCTGTCTCAACATATAGGCTTGTGATTACCATAGATAGGGGTGAATTGAACACATATCACCCACAGTACATCAGAGTGAAATACACTGCATCATCAAACTAGGAGAGGTGTGTTTGGACCACACCCATCCTTTTCCTCCCCATCCCCAATCTGTGTCTGTTGATGTATAATAACATTATCTTTTAACATATGTAAAGAGATGTTGTGCCATTTTATATGTCGACAGAGAACAGTATGGTGGAGAGGCCATCCATATATCATCTGGGACAACTAAACAGAAGTCCTAGATCCAGATGTGACTCCCTATCAAAATGTGGGAATATCAAGAAGAGTTTTCTCTCAGCTCAACAGCTGAATGCATAAATGGGAGCATGACACAATCTGAAGCACTACAAATGTGGTGAACTGGACAGTGATCTTTGAGTCAGTCAAAAGATCAACTGAGACTAACATCAAATCTTGTTCTATTAATTACATTCATAGAAAACTGTGGGGTAATTTGGGAGTGTTTGTTTATCTAAGACAAAACTTAGAAAATATCCAGCCTGATGCTCACACAGTGATTCTTGAAGAATGTGAGGAACAGTAGGGAAGTTGATCTGGCTAAGTGAGTAGCTGCAATGTATGGGACATTAGGTATGCCATTATTGAAGTGCCCAGTGACGGCCTTCACTAACAGCCTGATCAACCGTGAGATGCAGTACCATATCATCATACCAAATCTTGTCTTCAAGAGGAATGAATCTGCCATGAAGCTTAATCTGGGGAAGCTGCTAACTGGAGCTAGTCCAACATCCATGCTGATGATAAAAGGATCCAACAGACCCAGAACAGTAGTTTCTTCCTTGAGTTGCCCATGGATAGGATTTCCTAAATTCCCAAGAGTCAGGAAATGATGATAGATACAGATACTGTAACGGAATGGTGTGGTGGTAATTAGAGAGGAGAGGTGGAGGAGAGTTATTGGGTGGTGGAGTAAATAAGAAGTGTTGTATCTTGTTTATCAACCTGCATGTGTGACATATTTTATGCATTTTCTCTGCAATAATTGAAGTGTTGACATGACAGAAGATGAGGCAATGGTCACCACTCTACTCACCAACTCAATAAATTGTGTATTCAATGGACCAGTGTTTTAAGTACATGTCCCCAGTGAATTTCTTGTACAGTTGCTGTCAAGTGTTGTCTCTGGTGACTGTCTTAAGTGCTGTGGTTGGTTATACATATTGTGAAAAGTCCTGTATAGATGTTGTCAAGTATCACATGATGTCTATCTTGTACAATTGTGAATGTATGTCCCACTTTTGGCAGGAAACTGTCATGTAGATGTCTTGTCCAACAGATGTAATGTACCGTTATTGTTGAAGTTTGTTTGTCTACAAATAAATAAAGTCCTAAAGTCCTAAAGACTAATTGAACTGATATAGGTCACAAAATGACAAAAAATATAGGGAAAGATCTATGTGACGGACGAACAGCACACTGGCAACATTATAATGAGTGAGAGGGATCCTCAGTTGTACAGGCGCTAATAGTTCAGATCTTCTCTGGCCTTGGGTGAACTAGTTACTTCTTATATAAATTTCTGTGTAGATACATAGTGGTCTCACAGTGGGGGTTTGAGCCAAAGAAAAAGGTTCTCCAAAAAGGCTATTGCGGGAATTATTAGCTCATTTGAGTGACCTCTAGACAAAACGTGCTAAATCATAACCTTTATCTTGTTATTTAATATTCAAGATATATCTCCAGAGAACACTACAAACTAGGTCCTCTGTCATCATCAAATAATTTGTCACAGCCACAATAACCGTTAAAATGGCCAAAGTATTTCATTTTCCCAGACCTGACACTATTTAAGAGTTCGATTTCTTCTATCCAGATTTGGTCAAATGCCAGTATTTTTCTTTTCACAAATCTCTTGGAAATTGGAAATAGGCAAGAGCATATAGAATATAACTGTATCCAGGCTAAAATGTCAAATGTGTAAAAACGAACCGAAGAAATAAGAATGGTAGCATGTACGAATCAAGCATACACACATTTATATATTTCCCTCCGATGCTATGTTTTTTTTTTTTTTTTTTTGCGTATCCTTTTACAGGACTTAGCTGTCAACAGCAGCATCTTTCAGCTGTCTGTTGATCTCTTGGCAAGATTACGCTCAGTAGTTTGCCATTGCTTTCTGAGCGGCCGGCTCAGTATCCGCAAGTCACGAGCGGGGGTCGAACCACCTCAGTTCTCGCTCCGCTGCGAGACTCTGCGTGATAAACGGGATTACAGAGAGAAAGTGTTGTAACCCCACAGCCAGAGAGACCGGCCCTCCGATGCTACTAGAGTTCATTATGTGTGTAATCAATTGGAGGTGGGTGAAGTGGGAGAGAGAGAGACAGAGAGAGAGACAGAGAGAGAGACAGAGACAGACAGACAGAGAGAGGGAGGGAGGGTGGGAGGGAGGGAGGAAGACAGACCTATTGGAACATGTGTGTGCATTGAACCAAACAAATCCACGGCACACTCCTAAATCTAGCTACCGCATGCGATCTAGCGCACACGCACACAAAAACGCACACACATTGTGAACAATTCTACGGGATATTGAAATAGCAAGAGAAATAAATTGTCAGGTATTTATCGGCCATCAAAGAAGTAGGGGAAGAGATATTATAGGACATTCTTGAAAATATAACTATAGAAAGTGGCTATATTGGGATTCACATGAAAACATTCTCACTGAAGGAAAAATGGTACTCTGACGGATAGCCAAAGAGACACTCCAAACACAGGTGTCTTCAATCATCATCATGTGCCATGCTATAAGCATGAGTGGTGGTTTCGCCATCTCACACGATCTCCTGAGTCGTGGATCAGCTCTGTGTTGTTGTCTCGGTTATGCCATGTGATCAAGCCATGTAGATATTTATCCCTCTGCCATTCTTATTTTCTTTTCCTCTCAATCTTTTGTTTATTGAAGGACTTGCTTGTTTACTTTCTCTCTTTACACGGTATTCTTGACATTTTTCTCAGAAACCACATTTTACTGCCAATAGAAGCTTTTCAGCGTGTCTACTCATAGTCCAGGTTTCACATACATACGAAAATAAATGTAGATATTTATCCCTCTGCCATTCTTATTTTCTTTTCCTCTCAATCTTTTGTTTATTGAAGGACTTGCTTGTTTACTTTCTCTCTTTACACGGTATTCTTGACATTTTTCTCAGAAACCACATTTTACTGCCAATAGAAGCTTTTCAGCGTGTCTACTCATAGTGCAGGTTTCACATACATACGAAAATAAATGTCCTATGTAGCACTTCAGTATTCTTTTTCTCGCAATTAACATCTTTTTATTGATCAGTATGATTTCCATCTTGAAAAAGACTATCTTTACTATAGGGATTATTGTTCTAATATCTTTATGACACCTCCCATCAGATGGTATGACTGTTCTGAGACAGTTGTACTGATTCCCTTCTTTAATAATATTTCCATTTATCCTTATATTACATTGCGGTATTTCTTTCTTCCTAGTGACGACCATAATCTCTGTCTTCTTACAATTAAATTCTAACCTTTATTATTCACTGTGTACAATAACCGCATATACTAAATGTTGAAGATATTGTTCGTTGTCTGTTTTTAATACGGTATCATCTGCATATTTTATACGAAGGGGTTTTAAATTACAATAACTATGCCATTGTTTTGTAACCTGTCATTATTGTTGCTAAGGATGTCAAGAGGTATGTGACATCACGTTGCTGACGAACACTGTGACTTCATAATGGTAGTTTAAAAATGACCGCCCCACTTTTGACATGCACCAAAGAGAAGCTGCGTTCTGTTATCCGTTTCACTTTAGGAATGAAACCTATAGCAGTTCATCGGTGAATGGAGATCCAATATGGTGATGCATGCCTGTCAGTCCAGTAAGTGTATGAGTGGAGTAGGAAGTTTCAAAACCTTTCGGTCCGACGAAGCGGTACACCAGGTGGTGCATGAATGGTTACACACATGATAATTTATTTTTTTTCTGTAGAAATCAAAGCACGTTATCCACGTTGGAGGACTTGCATTGAACTCAGTGGTAACTACATTTTTAAAAAAAATAATGCATTTGTTCTTTACTTGTTCAGAATATATTTACAAGAACAAACAATAACATTTAAGGTTTTCATTTGAGGACTTATCGTATTATTAATGATTTGTCCCCAAAGGCGGTTCCACTTATATCTTCTAAATGTATCATAATATTTTCACTGTATAGATAAAACAGAACTGGAAACAATACACAGCCCTATCGTACAACGCTCACTAGGCTGATAATGACCTACTTCAGTATGAATCTGTGCAGAAGTTTGTTGTTTATATATGTTTTTTACAAGCCTAAGGTATTGCTCATCAATTTAAAGATCGGCAAGTATCTGTATCATGTCAACATGTCTTATTTTATCAAAAGCTTTTGTTTAGTTCGAATATGTGTAGCCTTCAATAACCCGGTCTATTATCCAGCTGAATCCAAAACTATATATTGAAAACCGACAGAATTCTAATCCGGCCACTGATTTTTTGTTTAGGACAAACACCGAACATAGAACACTTTGAACCATTTTGCTGGATCTAGTATAGTGAAGTAAAGGACCATTCTCAATGTAATAAGGCGTATTTGGAATATGTTGTTAAATCCATATTCTTTCTTCTTTTTTTTTTTTTAACCCGTCAATGCCCTATGTCGTTAAGCGTTGTAGACTTGTTTTCCGAAGTAGGCAGGCTTGTCCATGGGACACATTTTTCAGTCCCATTCCCATCCCATCCCACGGTAATTTTGCCTGTCCTATCCCATGAGATTCCCATCATAATACTAATATGGAATACAGTTCAAATAAAATTATGAAATTTATGAAAGTTTAGGGTTAGTGTCTACTAAATAGGGCTACATGTACAAAGAGACATGTAAAACAACATAATTTATTAATTTTAATATTCAAGAGTATTTTATTAAAACAAAGTTTAATCTAAATATGACAATTTAGTGTCATTCTGACACTCTCTTTCTGTTTCTGAGTCACTCTGCTCATTCAGCACATTATCAATTTCCTGCTGATCGACTGTTTCTAATAATTCAGTTAATCTAGGTAATCCCTGAACCATTTCCACAATTTTCATCTCACATGCAAATCTGATATACACAGAATTTATAACGCGAGCTGGTAACATCCGTTTTCGTAACTTAGTCAACAACAATCCAGCTGCACTAAATAAGCGCTTTACTGCCGCTGAGGACACTGGTATGACCAAGACAATTTTCGCACTTGATATTAGCAGTGGAAACCTATGCTCATTTTTCCAATAATTTAATGGTTGTGAAGTTGGTTGCCGTAATTTTTTAAAACATGGTGACTTCATCCTCAAGGTATTTGTTTCTGGGGTCATCAAACGTTAAGTGTTTTGTTTGGTGAGGATCAAAATAAGTCAAAATCACTTTTCGGCTTTTGTTCTTCAATTACTGCTACTTCACATACAGCAAATGATTCAGAAGAAAGATTTAAATCTTTGATGAATGAAATAACAGTTGGAATAACAGACTTAGAAAAAGCTATCCAATCATTGGCTCATTTATTGGTGTCCACATTCCCTTTCTTCTTAGTAACAACTGACTTTACCATGTCTTCTATTTTGGCTTTAATGTCAACTCCAGGAGGGAATGCTGCAGTAACTGCCAAAGAACTACCGCAATATGGCCAAAGTTTTTTTCCAATAATTTTCTGAAAGTTCTGACAATATTTCTTCACCATGCTGCTGGAAGTTTCTACCTCAATATCAACAATAAATTTGTACAACTGATAGTCTAGGAGGAAGTATAACAGCAAAATTAAATTAGATGTATCACCATCAATTTCTAGTTTGTCAAAAAAAAGTTTTGAATTTCTCATGTATGTACAGCATTCCTTTAATCTGAACAATATTCAAAATGTGGTTTAAGAATTCTTCATCATCTTCATTAAAGTAATGCGAGTAATTTTTTAAATGGGCATTGAAAAGTTGGTATTATGATCGCATGTGCGCATTTATTAATTTATCCGGTGACCCACCACGAGATAAAGAATTGATACAAATACATAAAGAAAAAGGAAGGATAAAAGGCTTTAAAAAGTTTTTTTATTTTTTTTAAAAAGTTGTTATGACATGGCTACTGTCCCATGTGTCCCATGGGAAATACAAATGTTTGCTGTTCCGTCCCATCCCATCCCATGGGACGTTTCGCATGGGATTCTTATGGGAATCCCATTCCCATGGACAAGCCTGGAAGTAGGGCTAGTTAGGTCGTTTGGTATGTTGAGATGTTGTGGATATTTAAGGTGTTGATGACTCCGTCGATCCATCTTTTTCATGGTCATCCCCTGACTCATGATGTTCCATGTTCATGCTATATGCTATTGCTGCTGGCGACATTGGGTTTATTCTCCCTAGGCCGAACCAGTTAAGTCTTTGTCTATCACAAATAATATAAATATGGCTGATCTAGATATTATGCAAGAACTTAGAAATGTGAAATTATCCATCAAACATCGAAAAAAAACAACACGGGAACAACTCCATATTATTGTAAACAATTCGGCACTCGATGAGTTAAATCATCAATATCACGACGGCAGCTTGGAGTCCCATAATATTGTCTGGTACCTATTTTAAATTGGGTGAATCTGGAAACCCAGATTAATGTGTAAAGATCCCCTCCTGGAGGGTGACTGGGCTGCTCCCGTCTAATATATTAACGGACATATAAAGGATAGACGTAACTGGGTGGTCCCAAAGTTGTCTATGTAATATACCGAGATATCAGTTGTTACATGAGTTTTTGTATGGCTACTAAACCCAGAACAGTTCAAACCTTTGTAGCTGCATGAAGCTGTCCACTGCACCCACCCTGAGGCTGCATCAATCACTGTAGAAAGCAGTGTTCTACGCATGAGGGTAGAATATGAATGACTAGGAAACAAGGATGGGCATTCATTAATTCGCAGTGTATGTTACACATACGGTGATCACAAGTCTCTTTAGAAATATTTGTAAGGCGCTGGTTTTCTTCTAATAGCTTGAGCACTCAGAAACCCTACACTAGTTGTTCTCAACCCCTTTGATCCCTTGCACCTGTCTTACCGCATGTCAGAATGTCATTCCCAAACCACACAACATAATATAACCTGAATTAACAGAAGATCATCCCACCCTAAAATCATACTGCATGTCATGAATGTCATTCTACCTTACACCCTTATCTCATGTCAGAATGCCAAACACCCTACACGCTTACATGTTAGAATTTCAGCACACACAATATGTTCATCACATGTTGACATCCCATCTCATACCCTCACTACATGTCTCCATGTGATCCCATCTCATACCCTCACTACATGTCTCAATGTGATCCCACCCCATACACTTACCACATGTCTCCATGTGATCCTACCCCATACCCTTGCCACATGTTTCCATGTGATCCTACCCCATACCTTTTCCACATGTCTCCATGTAATCCCGCCCCATGCACTTACCACATGTCTCCATGTGAGCCTACCCCATACCCTTGCCACATGTTTCCATGTGATCCTACCCCATACCTTTTCCACATGTCTCCATGTAATCCCGCCCCATGCACTTACCACATGTCTCCATGTAATCCCACCCCATACCCTTACCACATGTCTCCATGTAATCCCACCCCATACCTTGATCACATGTCTCCATGTGATCCCACCCCATAACTTTACCACGTCTCCATGTAATTCTACCCCCATACCTTTACCACATATCTCCATGTAATCCTATCCCATACACTTACCACATGTCTCCATGTGATCCCAGTCCATACCCTTATCACAAGTCGGAACGTCATCCCACACTAAACCGTTTATGTAATCAATACAAAATGTTTTACATCAAGTAAGTTTGAAAATCTGGTATTGTGTTTATATTAGCACAAGCACATTTACGTGAACAACTTGAGGTATATATTTGTCATATAGCCATGTGACACAGAGATTTGTGTGGTTGCCTGCCACGAAGACAGTAGTCCAGGTTCAATCCCCACCAGAGGCAGTATTATGTTTCCAGAGTAATACTGATCTGGGGTCGACCCACCCTCATAAAATGGGTCCCCGGCAATTTTCGTAATTTCCTTGGAATTGTTTCGGATGGAAAAGCGACGAGAAGGTAACTGGCCACCCGACCTCGTGTGTCGTGGCCTAGAGTGTGTGAAGGCCTAGCATTTCAAATATCAACTGCTTTACTTGCTATGGGACTACCTTTTGTATGCGTATTTAAGAGCCGGAACTGTCCCGGAATGGTTAGCACGGTTGCCCATCAGCCCAGTGATAAATGCGGGGGTGTCATTGAACTGACTGGCGCTGCCAGGTGGACCGAGCCCCTGATGAACACTAGGAAATGCCATGGGAAGGAAAGGCGGCCGCTGTGATAAACCCGGTTACAAGCACATAATATCACGGCCTCATTCAATTGCCATACACTACCGATAGATCTAATGTTATAAGTCTGGCACCATATATCCGGTACATCTCGTGCTATGAAAAGGTGTGTTTCCTTATACATATTTAACAGCAGTAATAAGTACTCAGCCGGTCTCTCTGGCTGTGGGGTTACAACACTTTCTCTCTGTAATCCCGTTTATCACGCAGAGTCTCGCAGCGGAGCGAGAACTGAGGTGGTTCGACCCCCGCTCGTGACTTGCGGATACTGAGCCGGCCGCTCAGAAAGCAATGGCAAACTACTGAGCGTAATCTTGCCAAGAGATCAACAGACAGCTGAAAGATGCTGCTGTTGACAGCTAAGTCCTGCAAAAAGGATACGCAAAAACATCAATAAGTACTCAAGTAAAAGTGTGTCTCCTTATATATATTTAACAGCAATAATAAGTACTCAGCCAGGTTTCCGTGGCCTAGGGGTTAGCGACTCTCTCCGTAATCCCGTATACTCTCGTGAGTAACGTGACGACGGCGAGGTTAGGTAGCGGTTCTAACTGCGTCGGTAACTTACGGGGTATGTGATCCGGTCGCTCAGAAAGCAATGGCAAACTACTGAGCGTAATCTTGCCAAGGAATCAACAATAAGCTGAAAGATGCTGATGTTGACAGCGATGTCCTATAAAGAATATTCAAACATAAAAAAAAAAAATAAGTACTCAAGTAAAGGTGTGTTTCATTTTATATATATATATCAGAGCCAAATCGACGTGTCTTGGTTTGGCCTGTGTAATGTAAAAATCCGGACAGCACCGGAAACACGACTTGTAACAAAGCAACTTGTGAATTCTTCGTCTGCTGTTGCCCGGGCTGGTTGGTGAAAACAAACGTGCTGTCCTGCTTTGTTTTTAAGTATTGAGATGTGGGAACAATTCCCTGAGCTGATCTGTTGTCAACTCATTGGCACCTTGCCGTCTTGACAGACGATAGTTTGTGCTTTAAAAAGGCATAATAACTTTTAACTATGGCGGTAGCGAGTGTGACTGATAAGGCCAATTTGCGCTGTAAATGTCCGTTCACAGTGGGTGCATGTGAACACGTGGTCATTTCCACCATTATGCACCATCTTACGTCTCAAACGCTTGGTGTGTGACTTTTCTGCAATAATTTTCTCCTTTGACTTTATTCCATTTCTGATATTTGCCCTCCATGCAACACGTTCAGCGGCGACTTGCTCCCAATGTGCATTATCAATGCCTGTATCAATCATGTCCCGCTTACACACATCTTTGTATCGTAGTAGAGGCCGACCCTGAGATCTCTTACCCATCTGTAATTCACCAAAAAAGATATCCTTTGGTATTCTACCATCATCCATCCTCCTAAGATGTCCTATCCATCTAAGTCTACGAAGACTGAGCATGGAATAAACTGTCACACAACCTGATCTTTCCAATACTTCAGTATTTGTGATTTTGTCTTGCCACTTAATCCCAAGAATTCTTCGCAGACACCGCATATGAAAGCTGTTTAAATTGTTCTCTTGGTGTGAGTAAGTTGTCCAGGTTTCACTGCCATAGAGAAGAGTACTAAGGACACAGGCTTGATAGACAAGGACTTTTGTTTTGGCAGTAAGCTTCCTGTTCTCCCAGACTCTTTTTCTTAACCTGTTCATTGTTGTTGCTGCCTTACCAATCCGGATGTTGATTTCCTGATCTAGGGATAATTTGCTATTTACCACTGATCCTAGATATGTAAAATGGTCTACTATCTCTAGTTCGGCGTCGTCAATAAAGATTGATGGTACCCCATGTGCACCTTGTGACATAATCTGTGTCTTCTTTTTGCTAATTGTTAAACCAAATTCAGAACAAGCATTGGAGAATGCAGATAGTAGACATTGCAATTCTTCCTCAGAGTGGGTCGTAACTGCAGCATCATCTGCAAAAAGCAACTCTCTGATCAGTACCCTCCTAATTTTGGTCTTAGCCTTCAATCTCTGAGCATTGTAGAGGCCGCCATCTGAGCGTGAGTGAATGTATATACCACCATCCTGATCACGAAATGCATATTTCAGTAGAAGTGAAAAGTATATTCCAAAGAGGGTGGGAGCTAGTACACAACCTTGCTTAACTCCACTCTTGATTTCAAATTCTTCAGAAGTTGCACCATCAAACTTGATTATACCCTTCATGCCTGTGTGGAACGATTCCACAATGGACAGAAGAGTTGGTGGGCAGCCAATCTTCTTTAATGCCTTGAACAGACCCTCACGACTGACCAAATCAAATGCCTTTGTGAGGTCGATGAAGGCAATAAACAGTGGTTGATTCTGTTCACGGCATTTTTCTTGCATTTGTCGCAATGAGAATATCATATCAGTGGTAGACCGGTTCTGTCGAAAGCCACACTGTGATTCGGGGTAGACTTGATCTCCTAGGACTTGAAGTCTGCGCAGAACAATTCTGGCAAATACTTTTCCAACAATACACAGAAGTGAGATACCCCTATAGTTGTTGCAGTCGCTCCGATCGCCCTTGTTCTTGTGTTGTCAACTAATGTCATCGTAAAACAGTAAGTTTTAACTGATTAAGTTGAAAATAAGTAATTAATATAACTCATATTTTAAAGCGAAGCGCGCCCCAGGTTACAGGCTCAAAAGTGCTTGCATGGTGAAACAGGCATGGGTGGACATAATTGTTAGGCAAGATGGTAGAAACAAAGAAATATAAATAGATAATATGAATAAATACTATTGAAATGGGCTGTTCTACAGAATGATTTAGCGTCCCTAAAGCATTATAAGAATAAGAGTTAACGGGTTAATATATAGAGATGTAAGCAATCAGACATGATGATGTGAAATATGTAGAATAGGTCATTGGTGGTGATTAAGTATCATAGAGACTGACGTCATGTCATGCCAGCCATGTTGGCACAATATTATTTTGTTGAGAATGCATTTTACATGATTATCTTATGACAATAAAATGTTACTGGCTAAATAGACACATGAGAGAGTCACCAAGATATACAATGTATGGGGTAATAAATTATAGTTAAAAGAGCAAATAAATTATTGTAATAAATTATAGTTAAAATAATGCCCCATGGGGCCATGCTGGCCATAGGATTGAATGTTTGTGTGGTTAATTATTGAGTAGGAATACTGCTAAGTAATAATGAATAGTTATAACATGTGTAAAGCAGAGAATAGTACTTACATGTTATATGTGACAATGATGTATCAGTGGCTAAATGGACTTATGGCTAAGCTATGTGGTTGGGCAACATGAATAGTAACAGGGGATAAATGACTCAATTGGTGTATGGTACTTATTAGTAGGTACACAGTTAACTAGGATAGCCGGAATGAGTCACTGCAGTGTTCTTTATTGTTAAAATTAAATACCATTTGTCAGATTCAGCAATATGGTTGCATTGGTAAAGTAATTCATTTAGCAACAATTGAAGTCTCGTATCACATATGTTACCAGAATGCAGTAATGTTTGTGTAGGTGTATCAAGTTGTTGATGAAACCATTGACTGAGGTTCCACCTTCAGTTAAACACAGCACTTGTCGTACGATGGAAAGGGTGTGATGTAATGCTACGTACCACTTTTCGCAAAGATACTTACATGCACTTTCTATGTGACATTAGGCGTAAGGAAGGGAGATTTAAAACCGATGTACCGCAGAAAGAATGGAGAAGGGAGATCATAACTGTATATCTGCTGTCCGCTCACAAAGAATAGTACACTGATGTGGTTGACATTAGTGTGTAATAATGATATCAGATATAGTACACTGGTTAATATATTAGTACTAATGTTCTGTATCCAGCCATGGACATTTTTGTGCTTTGATTCTGTCTCATATGAAGGATGCACTCTTACCACTATCTGTGTACTTTCACTTGATACTATTGTGCGTTTATTTATGGGCTGTCATAGTGGCCCCGGAGAGTTTCTCAATTGATTTCCTATGCAAAACATGTTTATATTTAACTTTCTGTGAGTGTTGTGATTCTCCTATGTGCAAGTGCTGCATTTTCACATTTTACAAATATAGTGATTCCACATTGTATATGTGACTATTGCTTTCATAGTTAGACATGGTTTGCTTTTTGGTTGTTAGTTCGTAATGCTAATCAAATATTGTAACTTGTATGGTGTCATATTAGTGCTGGTATTCTTCATGCAAACTTGTCCCATGTCATATAGCATTCCACATAATTTGATGTAATTTAGCTGCAGAAGATGGAGATGCAAATGCACTGTATAGGTCTGCAGGATTAGAGACATAAGTTCGTGTATGCACCCTGCTTTTCATAGCTATGTGTTTACAGCTGGGCAAATGAGATCCAAGCTTCCATTGCTGGTGTGGTAGGATCTGTATGAGGTAGTTACATTGCACTGAAGGCATTCTGTAAGTGAATGCTGGGCTGTACGGGAAGGTGGAGCAGGCTGAGATTGTTGCATTAGGTGTTCCATCCTAGCAATATCAAGTGTAATCCCATAACAGCGGCGGCACAACTGGAGAAGACATTAGAGTGAGTGATCTGATGATGCAACATTGATTGTTGCATTTAACAATTAGAGATGTAGTCACCTTGAAGAAGAGTGAGGCAGCAAAGGATGGTCAGACCTCAAGATTTACTTCAGAACAGCATTGTGTTTAATATGATTTCTTAACAATGATAATCGTAGATTGTGTTTTCTATTGTTACAGGAGGGGCTGACGTTTGTTTTCTATTGTTACAGGAGTGGCTGGCTAGTTAGTGTCAGCAGGCTTGGGTTCATGTTGGAGTAGTAAATTGTGTCACAACTCGTTTGTTTATGTCACGTCTTAGGATTTATGTTGTGTAACTTAAGTTTTTGTAGTGCCTTATTGTCTGTGCAGTTTTGTTTGTGTCAAAGTTCTTTATTGTGTCAGTCTAACCAGCTATTGTTTGGAAGTTGTGGTACTTGGTGTACCCTGTTGTCTTAAGTGCTGTTGACTGGTTAGGGGTTACCCACTGTTGTTGTTTGCTATATACAGTTGTCTGTTCTATCTGTTATTGAAATGCAATGTGTTATCCAACATGTTCTGTTAGAAGAAATAAATAAAGAGCTTGTTTATTTGTCTTTGATTTGTTTGTTTAGTCTCTTTTAGTTTTTACAACCACTATTTCTACCACAATCTAACATCTTAATTCACTGCTTGGGCTCTAACATGGTGGTTCCTGTGTGAACATCAATAATAGTTTTTGCCTCTGCCTTCGAACCTCGTTATCTTCTTATCTAATTATTATCATTTTCTTTGTCAGTTGAGGGCGGTGTGAGGTTCTCTCTCTTTTTACTACTTCTCTTCTTTGGCCATAACGAAGTCAGAGTTACTCTCTACCTCTTAGCACCGTAGCAAAGGAAACATTGTATTTCCCTTGGTCTTTTCCCCTAGGCTACACGCACACGCGCACATACACACACACACACACACACATATATATATATATATATATATATATATATATATATATAATAGCAGTAATGAGCACACAAGTAAAGAACGCTAATTGCTGCGTGTCTTGGAATGTACTAGGTGTATGGTGCTAGCCCCACTTCTAGCCCCACTTTATGAATAGACTAATGGATACTCCATTGATGCCGTGGTCAATATTACATTAGCTGCCTTACATGCCTGGACATTTCCTTATGCCTTTTTAAGGCTGGTCGACCTGGGAGCCTAGATCAATTGAAAAGAATCAATGTTTCGATGGGGAATCGAACTCATGACCACAGAGCTGGTAGGCAAGCGATAGCAATATTACAGATTATTTTAAAACTACATAAATGATATTGTTTTTTTTCAAAATATTCATAACTGATAGCATTGAAAAACGGGTGGTCAGTGTCAAAATGTCTGCCTCACACATCCTAGGAAGTATGTTCGATCCTCGGTTAGGCCTGCCTGTTAATAATCACACACAATTCCCAAGTGTGTACACAATGTGATCATTGCATCTCTCAGAGGCGATTATTCTTTCAACCAGGAAAAAACACCGCTCCAGCACACACCAGCTATGGTATCCAGACCAGGAAGAACATAAAGAAATACAACAGAATGTCTTGACAGCTTGAATTGAAGTACGCGTAAGTAAAATGCACACACAGAAACATTACTTGCTGTCGAACCTTTGATTACACTGAAATAGAGTGAGATATGCATTCATATGTATTCATTAACCCACGTATGAATAATGGAAATAATAGAGAGAAAAGGGATGACACACTAAACAATATAAAACGTGAAAGCTGTAAAGAATGTAAACATTGAAAGCTATAGACAATACGCCAATTGAAAGATACAATACACAAATGTAAAGCTATATAATCTTATATATAAAAAAGGATCTCCGTCTGTCTGTCTGTCTGTCTGTCTGTCTGTCCGTATGTCCTTTATGCGCTCGCGAACGGCCCATCCGATTGAGATGAAATTTTCTACACGCCTTCTTTTCATTCCAGTGCAGCCCACTGTCATATTTTTTTAGTGTGAAATCGGCTGCTTACCCAATATTATTTCATTTTTCATTTTTCATCATAATTTCATATATCTCAGGGGACTTAACTCTGTAAAAGTTATTTCAAGGGGCATAACTTTTCTGTATAACTTATAGTCATATTGTGGCATTGTTTTCAAAGATTTATAAACTCTTTGTCCATAGTTATGTACCGGCATATGAGTTATAATAAATAATGATACAATCTGTAAGGCATTTTCAAAGTTTTCATAAAAATAATGCACAATGCATAACATTGTAACTCATCTTTTTTTGCTTAAGAAGTTACTGTAGTCATGCAGGTGATTAGAAAGCGTTTTCATTAAAAATAATGGATGGTGTGTGGAAGGGCATTTTTTTAAGTTACTTTTTTTGTTGTATGAATTTAATGAGACGCTACCCGCCAGGAACTGGGCGAAGCCACGCCGGGTCAGATAGATAGACAGACCCACCTTTTCGCTGCAGTTGTCTACTCCTCCTTTTCCTTCTTCTGCTGATGCTGCTGCCGTCGCTCCATTTACCCAAGTTAATTGTTGGGGGAAGATGTAAAGATCTTTCAAGTGCTCTTTCTAATGCTTTTTGTAAGTTGGTCTTCGTTTATCTAAGGTTGTTCTAACTGCAACCAATAAATGATTAGACAGACAGGCAGACAGACAGACAGACAGAGAGGGAGGGACGGACAGACAGACAGACAGACAGACAGACAGACAGACAGACAGACAGACAGACAGACAGATAGTCGGTAACGGGAACGGGAACTTATATGACTACTTATATGAATTAAATGAGATGCTCCCCACCAAGGACTGGGCGATGCCGGGTCAGACAGACAGACAGACAGACAGACAGTCGGTAACGGGAACGTGAGCTTATATGACTACTTATATGAATTAAATGAGATGCTCCCCACCAAGGACTGGGCGAAGCCGGGCCGGGTCAGCTAGTATACAATAAATGAAAGCTTTAAACAAATTGTAAGAAAATTGTATGCTGTTGTTTGTATATTGTTCATAATCCCTAGTTTTATCTTTCACCTCTATCAGTATCAATCAATACACGTGAATGTACTCCCCATGCCATTTCAGTCCATAGATCTGATGGAGTGACAACGCCGACAGGGTCGATTCTGGGAGAAAGATCAATATTCCAACAGTATGGGTTTGTGGTCCCAAATATTCCATTCCCTAACACTAACATTCTCCCACTGAGGGTAATTACCCCTGGCTGACAATCATGGTGTTTTAAACTATAAACTGAACACTGGTGCGATGCTCCGTTTGTAGAGCGGAGAGACATTACCATCAGTTGCATACTTCCCATTACTGACAGCGCTACCTATTGATAGTCTGCCATTCACATAGCGCACGCTGTGACTAGCACTTCATGGTAGTTCTATATTTACACAAGGAACCACAATGTTGAATCATAAGAGTCGGTACAAAGGACTTAGCCGTACCTCTCCTATCCTTGTTTACATTTTTGTGGTTATTCGGGGATCAGCCGTAGAGTTCGTGAACTTGTTCTTCTTCCTGTGAAGATCTATGATCTTTTCATTCACATGCAAGCTTCGTTTACATTCTGTTGAACAGGCTAGTCAAACAAGGTTGGGTCATTGATGAGACCTGGCCTGTAATACATACAACACACCACCCAGTGGCAAGCCGGTTCACTTGTGTTGACTTTATTGTTCAAGCGGAATTGCCGAGAAATGATTGCGTTTACGTAAGACTATGTTGGATTACGAACTGGTTATTCTAAACCGGGTAGCTACAGACTTTTGTGGACAAGATACACATACAACAGGTAGGTAACTTCATAATAATATGCTTGACTTTGTGTGTTTAATTACGTGTAACGCACACACGCACATACACACACCACACACATAACCACACACACACACACACACACGCATGCGCGCGCACACACACACACACACGTATATATATATATATATATATATATATATATATATATATATATAGAGAGAGAGAGAGAGAGAGAGAGAGAGAGAGAGAGAGTGTGAAGCATTGACTTTCCTTCAACATGACAAACATATAAAGAACTGTTATATCAAAGAAACGGATAGCATTACAGTTTGATATAAATATGGAAGAGAAAATGCTTAATTAACTAACTTAAGCAACTTCAAATATTTTGATCAGTCATAATATCAGATGCGTGATGAGCAAAAGAAAGTAAGAGTAGTACAGAACAAGCTAAAGCTGCATTTGAAAAGATAGAGAATATCTTATCTCATAAATCACTTTCGCTAAATGTCAGAGAGAGAGAGAGAGAGAGAGAGAGAGAGAGAGAGAGAGAGAGAGAGAGAGAGAGAGAGAGAGAGAGAGAGAGAGAGTACTGAAATGTGATTTTTTTTTATATGGCACTGGCCGGTCTCCCTGGTTCAGGGGTTACACTACTTTCTCCGTAATCTCGTATATTCTCATGAGTAACGTGACGTTGCGCGAGAATCGGTAACGGTTCTCTCCGCGTCGGTAACTTACGAGGTATGTAAGCCGGTCGCTCAGAATGCTTTGGCAAACTACTGAGCGTAAACTTGCCAAGAAATCAACAATCAGCTGAAAGATGCTGATGTTGACAGCGATGTCCTGTAAAGGAAATGCGGGAAAAAAAATATGGCACTGAATCCTGGAATGTGAGCGATAAAATTACGAATAGACTGAAGGCGGCAAAGGGTTTCCGAAAAGAACGTTGCAAATACCATGTCAGTGTAGGTTCAAACCGCCGGGCCCATAGATTGGTCTCCACGGCACAAAGAGAGGCAACATTGAATGTGAGCACGGGGGATGCTAAACTGTCTATAAATGTCCATCCACCGTATGAGGTCGCAGACTGATGACCACCCGTACGACTGATTGAACCACCGATCTACTTTGACACTACACGAAGGAACGCGAGCCGGCATGTTAGCGAAGTTGATCAGGAACTGCGCTTATAATGTCATGGGCATGGTCGGAGGAGGACTCGACGCCTAGACTCGTCGCCTGCTGAGCCAGAGAAATATGAGCTACTTATCCCTCTGTGCACGTAGGCTTACACAATGTCATGGCCCTATCAAATGACAGACCTATAGCAGAAAACTGCTTCGGGGCAATTTTAAAAACAAATAATGTACAGGAAAAATATCATAGAGGAAGAAGTAAATACACGAGGAACTAAATTATAGAGGACGGTGTAGATACACGAGGAACCAAATGACAGATGACGGAGTAGATACAAGGGGAACCAAATGATAGAGGACGGAGTATATACAAGGGGAACCAAATGATAGAGGACGGAGTATATACAAGGGGAACCAAATGATAGAGGACGGAGTATATACAAGGGGAACCAAATGACAGAGGACGGAGTAGAAACAAGGGGAACCAAATGATAGAGGACGGAGTATATACAAGGGGAACCAAATGATAGAGGACGGAGTATATACAAGGGGAACCAAATGATAGAGGACGGAGTATATACAAGGGGAACCAAATGACAGAGGACGGAGTAGATACACGAGGAACCAAATGATAGAGGACGGAGTATATACAAGGGGAACCAAATGATAGAGGACGGAGTATATACAAGGGGAACCAAATGATAGAGGACGGAGTAGATGCAAGAAGAATAAAATGGCCACCGGAACTCTAAAAATCCATTCTTCTGAGGCATTCTTCTATAGTATTCTTCATTTTCCCTAGAGACTCCAACTGCAGTGTAGACCCACAACCACACATGGCAATCCCTTTATCGGCCATATCATGTTTGGTTGGATGTTGGCTGAATTAATTTCTACAGTATGAGATAGGCAGTCTCAGTCCAACCCCCTTGTGTTAACTTTTGCGACATGTACTAAAGGTCTATAGTGTTACTGTTCTTTACTTCCCCCTGAGGTCAGAGTAACAAATGGGCAAGTGCCCACAAAGACACATGTTAAAAACACCTCTTCTCATGACACTGCCAAAGAACAACATACTCAGTCAAACAATAAAATACTAAGTAATACAATAAAAACAATAAATATTTGAATTTTGCAAACTTGGCTAAGCGTTTTCCCTTCTTTTGTCATGTCACATTTTGTGCTATCTAGTTCTTTGATACAACTATTATTTCTGTTTTTGTAATAATTAATGGTAGTCCTCATGAAACAGCCAACTCAACCGGTCGACATTTTGAAATCTCTAGCTAAAAAGTGAGACAGAAAAATATTGAAATTATCATCAGTGGTTGCATTGCACCACAACTGTTTAATATTAAGGCCGGTTGAGATATAGAGGTCGGCAGATTCTAAAACTGGATTGTTGTGTCACCAGCAACGCCAGCACTGCCACACTCATCACGAGAAGCAACGAACAACCAAATAACCTAATAATAATAATAATAGTCTACAATTTCATAGGACTAAACTTATCCGCCAAAGAGCAGTAAAGAAACCTGTGATTGTTTTTTTTTTTATATCAACCCAGAGTGCCAGTAGAAGTTCTGGGAGAACACAGTTCAGCAAGCTTTTGGACTAACCAATAAATAAGAAGAAAAGACAATAAAATTAGTTATATACCAGGCACTAGTCACAGCGCCATCCTCAAGACAAATCGTAGTGGACCAGCACCACGAGAAGCGAAGCAGCGGCTAGTACAGACGATCTTGGGACGAGGAGAGCAGCAGCTAAGTGCCTGGCAACCCACTTCCTATGCCAGGAGACCTACATCTGACCATCGCATCACTAATATCTTATAGTGATTATACTGAGCAGTATAAGGTACTACCTGCTTTCTGTCAGCGCCGAATGTTGGGCGGCGCTTACCAAACCCGACACCCCACATTGTGCCAACGGCTTCGGGCGGAAGAGCGCAATTGGGAGGGTACTAGCCTTATCCTGGTACGAGGAAATGCAACCCAAAGACAAAATAAGTCATGGCAGGGCAGACCAGGCCCTAAGCCTTGGTTCGCAGCTGGTCTAGGATCGAAGCTCCGACAGGCGGACAGTTAGAGCATTGCTTTGCTGATCCGGCAGCTTCTGCAGCTTGTCTTGTTCCAGATTATAGGTGTCAACTTTCCTCTGGAGTGAACTAGGCAGACCGAGAGAGGGATCATGCTGCATGGGCAACACATGGTTTCTTTATTTTAGCCCAGGCTTTGTGCTATGGAGAGGCAATAACTCCATCCCTGGTCTTAACCGGTCTCGGAATCAAAGCGAGAGGCAACTGTTACGGGTTATAAGTCCTTGTCAGTTGGCGTAGACATGGGGCGCCACGCGTTGCCTCTGACGGTGGGAGACACCTACAGGTGTCACTGATCAGCTACCGCCCGCCTTAAGCTGGGCAGCCCCCAGCCAATTGGGTGCTGATCCGCCACAGCCTGCCTGCTTCAATGGGTGCTTGGGGCTAGGACAAAATCTGAATCGCAGGCTGTAAAACCAATGCACCAGGTACTAATAAAAAGAATAGAAACCTCAAGCTACGGCTTGCAACCTGGAACGTGAGAACCATATGTCCAGGATTTTCCACTGACTTGACAAATATTGACGATGTGAGAAAAACGGCTGTGATTGATGCTGAACTCGATCGTCTTAACATTGATATTGCTGGCCTGCAGGAGACTTGCCTCGCTGAGGAAGGGTCACTCAGGGAAAACAATTACACCTTTTTTTGGAAGGGAAGAGGGCAGGCAGAAAAAAGGCAACAAGGTGTGGGCTTTGCAGTGAAGAATTCGCTACTGGGAATGATTGATATCCCAGCTGGAGGTAATGAAAGATTATTATCACTGCGCTTGGCAACCTCCTGTGGATTTGCCACCATTCTCACTGCATATGCACCGACACTCGCTTCCTCTGATGATGTGAAGGATGCGTTCTATGAGCAGCTAGACTCTGCGATCAAGGCAGTTCCAAAATCCGACTACATTTATATGCTCGGTGATTTCAATGCTCGTGTGGGCAAGGACTCGAGTTCATGGCCAGAGTGCCTTGGAAAATACAACATCGGTCGCATGAATGATAATGGGCAAAGGCTGCTGGAGCATTGCACTAGAAATGACCTATGTATTACAAACTCCTTTTTTAAAACAAAAGAGATGCATAAGGTCACATGGAAACATCCAAGATCCGGCCATTGGCATCAGCTGGACTTCATTATCACACGGAGACAACATCTGAACCATACATCATTAACTCGAAGTTACCACAGTGCTGATTGTGATACAGATCATTCTTTGGTTGTTGCAAGGGTTAGA
Organism: Cepaea hortensis; assembly: GCA_963921405.1. Classification (NCBI taxonomy): domain Eukaryota; kingdom Metazoa; phylum Mollusca; class Gastropoda; order Stylommatophora; family Helicidae; genus Cepaea; species Cepaea hortensis. Next base: position 127,976,490 of record OY992877.1, on the reverse strand, counting down.
CTGAGACCAAAGAGAATCTACACAGCTAAACACAAGTCTAGCCCCAGGATTAATATTACTAACACTCACGATCCTGGAAAGTGCTTTGAATTTCAACAGCAACTTGAAGACGCTTTCAATGATACATCAGAAAATTGTACAGTAAATGATAAATGGAGTAAACTTAAGGAAACTATTTATAAAACAGCGGTAGGGGTTTACGGCACTGTGGATCATAAGAGGCAGGACTGGTTTGCGGCAAACAGCCAGATGCTGCAGCCCTTGATTGATAAAAAGAAGATAGCTCTCTTAAGAAACAAGGAAAGACCAACGCGTAACACTCTGAGTGAGCTGAAGCAAGCAAGGAAGGATGTACAAAAGGCTGCCAGGCAGTGTGCGAATGACTATTGGATCAAGTTATGTGAGTCCATTCAAATCGCAAGTGATAAGGGAAACATCAAAAAGCATGTATGAAGGGATAAAGAAAGCCTGTGGTCCAATGATCAAAAGAAGTGCACCGCTGAAAACCTTGACTGGAGAAATCATCACTGATAAGAAACAGCAGATGGATAGATGGGTCGAGCACTATTTAGAGCTTTACTCAAGTGAGACCAAGCTAGCGGATGATGCCCTCAACGCCATAGAGGCCCTGCCAACTCTTGACCACCTGGACACACTTCCCACCATAACAGAAGTTAAGTGTGCTATAAATGAGCTTGCATCTGGCAAGGCTCCAGGTAAGGATGGGATTCCAATAGAGGTGATCAGGAGTGGCCAAGACACACTCGCTCTACAGATCCACCAGCTAATAGAGCTATGCTGGCGAGAAGGACAAGTCCCACAGGATTTCAAAGATTCAAACATCATAACGCTGTACAAGAACAAGGGAGATCGGAGCGACTGTAACAACTATAGGGGTATCTCACTTCTGTGTATTGTTGGGAAAGTATTTGCCAGAATTGTCCTGCACAGACTTCAAGTCCTGGGAGATCAAGTCTACCCCGAATCACAGTGTGGCTTCCGTCAGAACCGGTCTACCATTGATATGATATTCTCATTGCGACAGATGCAAGAAAAATGCCAGGAACAAAATCAGCCACTGTTTATTGCCTTCATCGACCTCACAAAGGCATTCGATTTGGTCAGTCGTGAGGGTCTGTTCAAAGCACTAAAGAAGATTGGCTGCCCACCAACTCTTCTGTCCATTGTGGAATCGTTCCACCCAGACATAAAGGGTATAATCAAGTTTGATGGCTCAACTTCAGAAGAGTTTGAAATCAAGAGTGGAGTTAAGCAAGGCTGTGTGCTAGCCCCCACCCTCTTTGGGATATACTTTTCACTTTTACTGAAATATGCCTTTCGTGATCAGGATAGTGGTATATACATTCACTCACGCTCAGATGGTGGCCTCTATAATGCTCAGAGATTGAAGGCCAAGACCAAAATTAGGAGGGTACTAATCAGAGAGTTGCTTTTTGCGGACGATGCTGCGATTACGACCCACTCTGAGGAAGAATTACAACATCTACTATCTGCATTCTCCAATGCTTGTTCTGAATTTGGTTTAACAATTAACAAAAAGAAGGCACAGATTATGTCACAAGGTGCACATCATGTACCATCAATCTTTATTGACGGCTCCGAACTGGAGATAGTAGACCATTTTACATATCTAGGATCAGAGGTAAATAGCAAATTATCCCTCGATCAGGAAATCAACATCAGGATTGGCAAGGCAGCAACAACAATGAACATGTTAGCAAAAAGAGTCTGGGAGAACAGGAAGCTTATTGCCAAAACAAAAGTCCTCGTCTACCAAGCCTGTGTCCTTAGTACTCTTCTTTATGGCAGTGAAACCTGGACAACTTACTCACGCCAAGAGAAACGTTTAAACAGCTTTCATATGCGGTGTCTGCGAAGAATACTTGGTATTAAGTGGCAAGACAAAATCACAAATACTGAAGTATTGGAAAGATCAGGTTGTGTGACGGTGTATGCCATGCTCAGTCTTCGTAGACTTAGATGGATAGGACACGTTAGGAGGATGGATGATGGTAGAATACCAAAGGACATCTTTTTTGGTGAATTACAGACGGGTAGGAGATCTCAGGGTCGGCCTCTACTACGATACAAAGATGTGTGTAAGCGGGACATGATTGATACAGGCATTGATAATGCACATTGGGAGCATGTCGCCGCTGAACGTGTTGCATGGAGGGCAACTATCAGAAATGGAATAAAGACAAGGAGAAAATGATTGCAGATAAAGCACACACAGAGCGTGAGAGACGTAAGATGGTGCAAAATGGTGGAAGTGACCATGTTTTCACATGCACCTACTGTGGGCAAACATTTGCAGCAAGAATTGGCCTTACCAGCCACACTCGCCACCGCCATGGATCGTAGTTATTAAGCCTTTTTAAAGCACAATGTACCAAACTATCGTCTGTCAAGACGGAAAGGTGCCAATAATGGTAGTCATGTTTTGTACAATCTGTTACTACAATGTCCAATGTTTTAGAGCTTTTGCATTTTCCGCTATTAATACTGCCTCGTCTACATATAATAAATTATTTGTATTATAGTGACCAACATTCGTTCCTTGTCTCTCTTTCATCTCTCTCTTTATTACTTGCTATATATGTATATACATTCAAAATTAAAGTGACAGTGTGATTTCAGCAAACAGTAGCAAATAGTATGCTGTTAATGTAAATTATGCGTCCCAAAAATTCTCAGTGAAATCCAGACTTGTTAGAAAGTTAAACTCTGTCTGCCTCAGTCAGAAGGCGAATCCTTGGACCTTCTATAATAGCAGACGTGTGAGGTTAGCTCCCATTCTCGTCGCACTGTCTCGTGTAGTGGAACTAACGTCATCTATTATCTAAACGCCGATAGAGCCGTATGAGAGGGAAGCATCAGGCCTTGATATACTCCAAGAGACGGCAATACGACATGCACCAACAAATACAGTGCTAAGGCACTGTACTTTAGTTCTGTAGTGGTCGCGGCATGCTATACTGTTGTCACTTGGTATACATCAAGGACTAATTGTTGGGAAATGACTTTGGAAATCCCATCCTCTTTACCACTATCGTCCTCTTTCTTCTTCTTCTTCTGCTGTCTCCTTCCCCTCTTCTTCGTTTACAATAATACAAGACAGATTACGTGTGTTACTCAGAATCGACATCACTACCGCCCACATTAATCTGAAAGTGATCTATTTATGTATACGGGAAACACTCCGACTTGTACCAACCAATACAGTGCTAAAGCTTAGTTCTGTAGTTCCATAATGATCGGGGCATACTATGCTGTTGTCATTTGGTGTACACCAAACTAATTGCTGGGAAATGACTTTGGAATCCTCCTCTTTTTTAATCCTCCTCCTCCACCTCTTCCTCCTCCTCCTCCTACTTCTTCTTTCTCCTCCTCCTCCTCCTCCTCCTCCTCCTCCTCCTCCTCCTCCTCATCCTCATCATCTTCTTATTTTTGATTAATACATGACGGATGTTAACCCTAATTATGTGTGTTACTCGTTATTGAAACCATTACCACAAAAATAAATCTTAATGTAATCTCTTTATGCATACAGTAAACATTCCAACTTGTATGCAGACAAAATAAAACAACAAGTAACTGTTGGCTAATTATTTACAGGAGCTCCGTGATTGTCCTATTCCACATGTAAAGAAGAAGTTTGTCTAAGCAGGCCACAATGAGAACAGTATATACAGCGACGTTTCGAAAACGAGAATTCTTAAAAAAGTTGCTATATTTACACTTTGTATTGTAACTTGCAAAGACCAACACAGTCGTTACATACGTAGGTGATAGCTACTTTTGGGGTAATTTTCTATCTTCTTCATTTATAGGCTAGCCCTTACTTACTTTCGTATTTACTTACTTACTTAATTTCTTACCTACTGCCTCCCTCCCTATCTACATTTCAACTTACTTCCTAGCACGCTTGTGATTCCCTTTCGAAGATGAGATTGCTCTCTTTGATAGGAGCTATCATATAGATGGAGCCTAGAAATCGGTACCAGGAAATTGCCATCTTATCCTAATACCCCTTTCTAACAAGAATCTCGGAAACATCTTCCTGCAGGCACACTATAGTATTGTCGTTACTATTCTTGCCTACCGACCCGATGATCATGTGCTCGAAACCCTTCAAAGTAGGAATTTGTTAATTAATCTGAGCTCTCTTACATCTCTACGCTGTCTTCGTAATTTTCTGTAAACTCTTTAAGTTACTCTTGATCAACTTTCTCGTTCCTCTCTACACAATATCCCTAACTTTCTTTTGCCTCGCTAGTTCTCTCTAATTTTCACTTACCTCTTTCCACTCTCACCTTCTCTTACCTCTCTACACTGTCTCCTCAACATTCTCTTATTTCTCTACACTGTCTCCTCAACTTTATCTTATTTCTCTACACTGTCTCCCCAAATTCCTTTTACCTAACTACACTGCCTCACTAACTTTCACTTAAATCTCTACAATATCTCCCCAACTTTATCTTACTCTCTTACACCCTATTTATACTGCCCCAGAACAAAGATTTCTAAATATCTCAGCGTCATTTCCATCCGGAATAAGTTAATTTTACAACGGAAATTGTCGACAATCGATCAAATCTCCGCATGTCGACAATACTGCTTTAGTATAGGTGTTTCATAGTATTATACGATCGATACTATACTTCCTTGGTATTGATGTTCCATAGTATCATATGATCGATAATATACTGCTTTGGTATTGATGTTTCATAGCATCATATGATCGATAATATACTGCTTTGGTATTGATGTTTCATAGCATCATATGATCGATAATATACTGCTATGGTATTGATGTTTCATAGTATCATATGTGGGCTCCGGTTGCATAGTGGTTAGAGCACTTGCCTGCCAAGACAGTGGTCCTTGCTGAATGCCAACTTTCTCTTAATCCAAGACAGTGGTCCTAGTTGAATGCCAACTTTCTCTTAATCCAAGACAGTGGTCCTAGTTGAATGCCTTCAGAATTAGGATTACTTGTTTCCACGAGTACGACGGTGGCGTCAACCCCGTCTAATAAACTATGAATAACAGGCAAGCTTACGATGTTAATATATCTGTTAATATATTGAATCTGAACAAATCATCGGACTACAAAGTCACGATGGCAACATCTTTCTGCTAATATATTCAATCTGAACAAATCATCGGACTACAAAGTCACGTTAACAAAATCCTTCTGCTAATCATAATGAGGAGGGTTAAAAGTAAATTATAATATGAATTACAGGAAGACCAAGTAGGTTTTATACAGGGCAGAGGAACTAGGGACGACATGGAAACCATTTTTGAGAAATTAAGAGTACTTTATTTTTGCTTCCTTAACTACAGTCGATCCATCCATTATGTGCCATGCCGATAAGCGCGGGCGGTCATGTTCTGCCATCTCACTCAATCACCAGAGTTGTGGATCAGCAGACTACAGTAAGGTCCTCGAATGTGTTCGACATCACAGAGTGGTGGAACGTCAGGATCAGAAGGGCTGATCCTGTGTCTAGAGACACTGTGCAAATCCTAATCTATTTTCCGAACTTAAGCAAATCAATCATAATGTCCACGGACACATCTACACACCAACAAATGATCACAATCAACAAATGAAGAAACTGAAGATGGCAAAAACTCTGAATATCTTGGCTCCGTAATCAACAACAATCAATTGGGACTGTTCCAGGGAAGTGAGACGCAATCTATCCATAGCAATACAGCGATAAAACAGTATTGAGAACCCATGAAACAACACCAGTAAGGAAGTTACACTACAATGTTTGAGAACGTGCACCTTTCCTGTGGCAACAAATGCATGTGGGTCATGGACCATTTCGTAATCAAAGGCAAAGAATGCAGCTTTTGAGATCAAATATTGCAGAGAAAGACTTTGAACATTTTGTACCAAGAAGAGGACAAATATTGGTACTCTACAAGCCCTGAACATCAAAGACACTTTCTCATAAACAGGATCGTTTCCCGGGAAGTTAAAATACTTTTGCAATATTAGATGTCACAGTGGCTTAAAGAGAACAGTAATAAAAGTCATGGTTCCGGGAAGACCAGTACCGTAATGAGAGCGCCGTGATGGGAGCGCGGAGAGCGCCGTGATGATAGCGCTGTGATGGGAGCACCGTGATAAGAGCGCCGTGATGGGAGCGCCGTGATGAGAGCGCAGTGATGACAGCACCGTGGCGAGAGCGCCGTGATGGGAGCGCCGTGATGGGAGCGCCGTGATGGGAGCGACGTGATGAGAGCGACGTGATGAGAGCACCGTGGCGAGGGCACCTTATCGAGAGCGCCGTGATGGGAGCGCTTTGATAGGAGCCACGTGATGAGAGCGCCATGATGAGAGCGCCGTGATGAGAGCGACGTGATGAGAGCGCCGTAATGGGAGCCCCGTGATGAGAGCACGGTAATGAGAGCGCCGTGATGAGAGCACTGTGATAAGAGCGCCGTTATGGGAGCGACATGATGGGAGCGCCGTGATGGGAGCACCGTGATAGGAGCGAGGTGATGAAGCGAGGTGATGAGAGTGACGTGATGAGAGCGCTGTGATAAGAGCACCGTAATGAGAGCGCCGTGATGAGAGCGCTGTGATAAGAGCGCCGTAATGAGGGCGCCTTGATGAGCGCACCGTGATGAGAGCACAGTGGCGAGAGCGCCGTGATGGGAGCGCCGTGTTAGGAGCGACGTGGTGAGACCGACGTGATGAGAGCCGTAATGGGAGCACCGTGACGAGAGCACGGTAATGAGAGCGCCGTGATGAGAGCGGTGTAATAAGAGCGACGTGATGGGAGCGACGTGATGAGAGCGACATGATGAGAGCGTCGTAATGAGAGCGACGTGATGGGAGCGACGTGATGGGAGCGACGTGATGAGAGCGACGTGATGAGAGCCCGTTACGGGAGCGACGTTATGGGAGCGACGTTATGAGAGCGACATGATGACAGCGCCGTAATGAGAGTGACGTGATGGGAGCGACGTGATAAGAGCACCGTTATGGGAGCGACGTGATAAGAGCGCCGTTATGGGAGCGACGTGATGAGAGCGCCGAAATGGAAGCACCGTGATGAGAGCACAGTAATGAGAGCGCCGTGATGAGAGCGCTGTGATCAGAGCGCCGTTAGGAGAGCGACGTGATGAAGCGACGTGATGAGAGCGACGTGATGAGAGGGACGTGATGAGAGCGACGTGATGAGAGTGCCGTTGTGAAAAACGCTTCCCATAAGACCACGATGAAGACTCCATTCCCCAATGGCAGAATCCGCTTTGGCACTACTATGTATACATTCCCTGCAAGAATTTGTCCATATACATCTTATTCTTGTCTGTGTGTATTCTTTTGACCTCTGTTTACGTGTTTTTGAGAGCGCCGACAACCTCCGATCTAAACGAACAGCCGTAAAACGTTTCCAAAGTGAGTGAATGAGTTATTGATACTGGAACGTTATTATATTCTAGCCCTGTCTCTGAGTTAGTTTCCAACAGTGTGACACACGCAGAACGGGTGTGTTCTGAAGCGTGGAAATACCTGATTACATATCTGTGCGATCAACTATATTTTATCGATGTAATCTTAGGTCTGCTTGCAACGCACGTCATTATCGTAGATTTAACGTAGAGTTATGATCGAGATATCCCGCATGATATGGATACAAATATATTTTTCATAAGCCAACATTTCCTTTATGTTGCATTGTGCTGCACAGAGCAAGGTACGGGTGGGCGTATGGTGTGTGTGTGTGTGATGTGGTGTGTTTGGTGTGGTGTGTGGCGTGTGTCGAGTGTGGTGTGTGCGTTGTATGTGGTATGTGATGTGTGTGGTATGTGGTGTGTGTGGTGTGTGGTGGTGTGTATGCGTGCCGTGTATGGCGTGTGTCGTGTGTGGTGAGTGTGGTATGTGGCGTGGTGTGTGTGTGGTGTGGTGTGTGTGTGGTGTAGTGTGTGTGGTGTGGTGTGTGTGTATGTGGTGTGGTTTGTGGGGTGTGGTGTGTGTGTGTGTGTGTGTTACAAGTAGCTCTTTGTAAAATGCAAAAGCTTTATTTCTAACCTCTAACGACGGTAATTTACTGCACAAGATAGTCTTATTTGTATCAAATGCAAGTGTTGCTTCTACTGTTCTGTCGTTTATCGCTGCCATACATCCTCCATCTGATGTTATCCCTATGCCTATATTCTTGGATTTCTATACTTGCCCCACATTAATGCCACTGGTTTTAAATGTGGATTGTGGACATATGTTTCTTTGACATTACCATTACTTCTGTCTTCCAGTTATCCAAGCCGCGTCAGACGCAGCGTTGGCGTCCAAGTATAGACCGGTATACGTGGACAATTCTGCAATGAGTGGAGCTGGCACTCACGTGTCTTGATAGTCAAAAATTGGTGTCAATGGCAGAGGTAAAATATCCCTATTTGGTTGTGGAAGGCAAACGTGAAGCCACCACAATGTCCTATCACTTCTGGTTTGGTTGAATAAAAACAGATTGGATTTAGAGAAAAAGATTAATCGCTCTCTTTGTACATACTCATCCGGCAGGGATGTGCTACGCGTTACGTCATAGTCATCAAGCTACCGATAGCAAAACCCAAACCAACAAATTTAGAATAGGCACTTGGAATGTCAGGAATATCATTAGCAGACATATGAAGGTTAGTTAATGTAGTAAAAGAAATGTGAAAGATGAAAATCAATATCCCAGAAATGAGCGAAAAAAACAAGATGGAAGGTATCTGGGAAAATAACAACGGACAAAGATAAATAATGTATTTAGGAAGTGATAAATACGAATCGAAAGTAGAGCTATCGTTTGACAACGGAACAGCTACACCACTTAATAGTTATTGGGATTTTCAGGTGGTGCTATTATGGTTGATGGTCTCCCTGGCGTAGAGGTTAAGAACGTTGTTCGTAATCCCGTATACTCTCGTACGTAACGCAGCTGCGCGAGATTCGGCAGCGGATCATGTCGCATTGGTTATTTATCGGGGTATGCGAGCCGGTCGTTCAGAAAGCCATGGCAAACCACTGAACGTAAACTTGCCAAGACATCAACAGCGGCTGAAAAATGCTGGTGTTGACTGGAATGTCCTGTAAAGAATATGCGGAATAAAATCTATTATGGTTAAAAATCAAGGGCAAAATAATATAAATATTATAGAAGTATCTGCAGCATCAATAAGAAGTGGTTAAGAAGAAATACATATATTTTATGATGAAGTAGAAATGGCGATCTTGCTGACCAGTCGCAAGAAGTCATAATAATACTTGGAGGTTTCAACGCGAAAGTAGGAATTGAGAGACTGAAAGATTTGGTTTTTGACTATTGTTTAACAATAAGAAATGAAAGAGTAGAAAAAACTTATAAAATGGGCATAAATAAAGTATATGTTAATTGCAAACACCTGGTCTAAACAATATAAGAGGCGATAGAACTTATGGAAAAGCCCTGGTAAAAAAAAAAATGTTTAGTCAGATTGACTACATACTGAGTAATTAAAGATTTATGCATGTGTTGATATGTCTAAAGGCAATGCCTGGTACCTGGTACTGAATGTTATACTGCTCACGTCCCAATATGTTGTCAAATAAACGTAATATTGTTAAGATGGTAAAGAAATTCAAGAACGACGGAGAGTGATTGTAAGAGACAGATACAATGCAATACTTAAAACACAAGGCATAAATGAACAATGGGAAATACTGCAAAACACCATCCACCATACAAGCAAGGAGATATTAAAAGTTAGTTGCTTATCCTTTACAGAACGTCGGAGTCAACACCAGCATTTTTTGCTGTTGTGATCTCTTGGCAAATTTACGTTTAGTAGTTTACCATTGCTTCCTGAGCGACCTGCACCCATACCATTTCGTAAAAAATCAACGCAAGGCGGTCTGCTGCTAAATCTCCCACAGCTGTGTTTCGAACGCGGGTATGCGGGATTACGAACTGCGTCCGTAACTCCTTCGCCACGAAGCCGGCAAGGAGTTATTATTAGGGGGGGGGGAGGGAAGAGAAATAGAGGGAGAGAGAAAGACAAGAAAGCTAAGAAAACTATAACGTAAGAAATCTTTAAATTTATGGACAAAAGCAAATTTAAACACATATGTCACAAACTATTTTGTACCCATTGTATGTGTCGTCTACTGTGTTAAAATTCACCTAGTGAATACATTTGTTTGAAAAGAACATTTGTAAAACTAGAAGTGTAACAAAATTGAAACACATTCGATTAAAGATACCTAAACACAAAACTATGAACAAACGATGCAGTGATGAAGCAGACAGGAAAATAAATAAACAAGAATGTTTGAAATGAATTACAGGAACGTTATTAATAGAAGAAGATGCAATGATAAATAGATAGAATGATACATAAAAGAGTTATGTAATGGAGACACTGATGCTATCGATATATGAAGAAATGAAAACGCCTTGGCCAGATGGAATCGTGGTAGAGGGAATGGACATATTCTGACTCTCTGAAATGGAAGTAATACACTAGAAGTATTGGAAATATTTGGAATAGAGTATTAACTAAACTGTTGAATGATATTCACAGCGTTGGTGACATACCTAGTGATATGTTGAAATCTTTATTTATATCTTTACCCAAAAGACCGGGGAAGTTACATGAGAAGATTTCGTACAATGATTGATTGATTGATTGATTGATTTAGGAACCCACATCACAGCATTCGGGGCATTCCCATAAGCGCTCCGTCCCCATCCTCAGAAGCCAGCGAAGAGTTCCAACCCCTATAGTACCAGTAGCAATCTGATTATATGTGCGTCTCGCCTTTCCCCTGAGCGTGGAGTGTCGTCCAGATCGCCACGTCACTCCTCGCTGTCGCATTCTTGCCAGACCATGGTGATCCATTTGCTCCTCCGAGGTGTACACGTGCTCCCACAAGGCCGCAACCACGTCTGCCTTATCATGCATCAATACTCCACCAAGTTTTGCAGAGCCAGCCAATCTGTCTGCCTGTTCATTCCCCAACACACCAGCATGCCCCGGAGAAAATATCCAGACGATGCTTGCCACTCGTGACTTCCGAAGCGAAGCAAGCCACTTGGCACGAAGCTTGCCAGTCCTCACCCTACTCAGCATGCTTTCTGAGTCAGTTATAATCACGATGTGTGTGTGTATCGTATTCTCCATCCAGCGGAAAGCTGCACTGACTGCCTTCACTTCCATTCTTAAGCTAGATGTTGTGGTATCATATGCCAGGCTCTCCTGCACCAAACGTCGACCATTAGCCTTTGCCAAGAAACCCCAGGCACTTCTACTACCTCTCAACACCGAACCATCTGTGTAGATAATCACATCACCCGGGCGAGCATTATCCTGAATTAGTTGCTGGATTTCCACTTCCGTGGCCTCTGCTGGCCACTACCTGCACTCCCGGCTCAATGTGATCATTTCGTACAATGAACCTTATAAGCCAAGCCAATAGATTTCTAGTCATGATTAAAACGGGAAGAACAGCAAGGTAAACAAAAAATGGAAATTATCGAAGAACAGTGTGTATTTGTGGCAGGGAAAGAGAAAATCATTTGAGACTCAAAAAGTGTTTGTGTGATATTATATGAAGGCATTTGGCAAAGTTATACATGACAAAATTATCACAATGTTGGGGGATATTTCATTTAAGGGTAAGATCTCAGAATAATAAAGTATGTTTACTGGAATCAAATAGCAACAATTAATATGGGAAATAAAGAGGGCAACAAAGCATGACGTAAGGAAAGATGTGACTGTCATTGGATAGCTTCTCTCTCTCCATCCATCCATCATATGCCATGCCGATAAGCGTTGGCGGTCATGTTTTATCATCTCACTCGATCACCAGAGTCGTGGATCAGCTCCGTGTTTCGGTCTCTTCTGTCTCATGCCACGTGGTCAAGCCATTCAGGTATTTACTTCTCGGTCTTCCCCATGGTCTCTTCCCTTCGATCTTGCCAGTTGTCACCAAGTTCTCCAATTCATTTCTTCTCATAACATGCCCAAAAATGTTGACTGTCTACGTCTAATGTCTCTAATCAGTTTACGATCTTCATTTGTTTGTTGAAATATTTCGTCATTGGTTTTTCTGTCTGTCCATGGTATTTTTTGCATTTTCCTCAGAAATCACATTTCCACAGCCATCAGCTGTTTTTCAGCTTGTCTGCTCATTGTCCACGCTTCACATCCACACAAGAATAACGAAATTCCCCCCCCCCCCCTCCCCCATAAGGTTCGCGACAGAGATTAAGAACGGAATAACCCAAGATACAGCTGCATTTTTGAAGATGAACAACATAAGCATGTAATGAACTGCGTTCATTGAATGTCAGAACGAGAACACTGAAATGTTATACTGAACGTGTTCTGCTCTGTGGCATTGAATAGTTTAACGAACAAACTAGGAAGAGCTTGGAGGCAGTGGAGATATGGTTCCAGGGAACAAATGTGTGATTGCCACGAACGGCCAGAATGACTAACAACGAATGCCTGAAAGATGATAAAGAAAGCAAAACACTATACACAACTGTAAGAAAGAGAAACCGTGCTCTTTTGCTTATACTTAGAGGAGGTCTTTGGATAACATCACAACGACTGGAAAGATAAGTGGCAGAAAAGGAAAAGGCAGATCTAGAGAAATAGTGCTTTGTGGTCCAAGTCGATGGAATGAAGGAATATCATCAATAACACCAGAACACCTAGAACATAGATCTGTGGAGAGACATGGACTCTTGGATCAAACTGCAATGTACGCCGTGATGGTATTGGGAGTGGGGGGGGGGGGGGATCGAGGGACAGTTGATATACGTGTATGACAGACACCCTTCTGTATGAACTGACACGAAGCTATGGTTGGTGATTCTTATCACGACTGTTTGCTACCAGTATACGTATGTTCTTTATTATTCGCATATGTTTACTGTAAATGTCGAAGTGTCGCAGTAGTTTGATTATTTTCTATTGGATCAAGCTATAAAACTATTTTGTGCCGTCTGTGATGCATATTGACAGATATGTTTATACTTTTATCCCTCACTCTACAAGTCTCCTGAGAATGTGAATCGAATTACGTATGCCACTTATCTCCATAAATCGGCCTTGCTTATCGCTAATTTGCATTGTAAATATTGTTTCTTACTCTTCTCATAATTACTTTGACATGTGACTCATAAAACGTATTCTGTGATTGCCTTTATATTCTAAAGCAGGTATTTTCTTTGACATATCTGTAAATATGAATTATATAAGATCACTAACAAAGTGCCCACTGTTTTAGATGCCAATTAGAAATGACATGTTTTCGATTGCAACTATCCCAGCGCTTCAATATTTTCAAACTTACGGTTGTCTGGCCCGGATGCCTTTCACTTTTTCAGTACCTGCAGCAACTACTGGTGGAAATTCACCATTATCTTGAATTGTTGCATCCTTATCGGTCAATCAATCAATCAATCAATCAGGTGCCTTTTCCAAAATGAAAGTTGGCTGCAATGGATCTTCAACATTGTCTCTCGCCTTGACTGTACATTCTGTCAGATTGGTGTTCGTCCATGTCTCGATATTATCTTCTCACTTAGCTGTTTTCATTTTGTTGTGATCTCATTGCTGTCTGATACTACATGGTGAGGTCCTAATCTCTTCCAAGATGACCATTTATGCTCACTATTGTATCCTGAAAACGCCTCACGTGTGCCACACTCTCTTCTGTTTCACTTTCTAATCCGTTGATCTATATAGATTCATCCGCCTTGTTCACCGTCCCAGTCTTTTGTGTAGTAGTGGAACATTCCCTGTTTAGTTGGATATTACCCCTACTTCACTCGTTTAGCCAGTCAGCCAAGACTGTTGCCCGTGGTGTGGCCACAGCAATGTACAAAAGGTATTTGTTGGAGCCATTTATGAGTTAGGTAAAGAGATGGGAACCAAATAGGATCCTGGTCTATCCCTTGTGATATGGCTGCCACTAACGGTGAGGTATTATCCCTCTCGCTTAACCCTCCTCCACCATCCTAATCATCAGATTGCTATTCTGTGTTTTCTGTTTATCCATTTTATCGTTTTGCTTGATTAATATTGCGTAATCTTTAGATTTTAAACAGTCCGTTTTATTTCATTATTTTCCATCTTGTTTAGATCATTTGTTGGTACAATTACTGTGATTCGTGATCTAAGTTGAGTTGTGTCAAAACTGACATCACTACACACAGGACATTACCATACACGCTCATGCATCTTCAACAACCAGCGAAGAGCTTCAATACTAATGGTGCCAGGTGCAGTCTGATTATGTGTCCTTCTTGCCTTTCACTTGTGAGCTGGATGTCGGCAGGATCCTGCACCATTATAATTTCGTATATCTTTAATCGATCTTTCTTGTCTATCTTTTTCTTTCTTCATCGTCTGCTTGAATTTAATTTGTCACTCATTATTTTTTTCTTGAAATTTAATCTATGAAAATATACAGTAAATTTTGTTTTAAAATCACTGCCTTGTTAATGATTCGAATGCAAGATCGTCCAGCTAGTTGGCAATCGTGCTAGCGATTACACTACTGCACCATTCCCGTCTGTGTATTCATTCATCATGTGCCACGCCGATAAGCGTGGGGTCTGGGGGGGGGGGGGGTGGTGGTGTCATGTTTCACCATCTCACTCGATCACCAGAGTCATGGATCAGCTCAGTGTTCTTGTCTCGACCACACCACGTGGCCAAGCCATCTAGGTATTTACTTCTCTGCCTTCCCTTTGTTCTCTTCCCCTGCCAGTTGTCACCAAGTTCTCCAATTTATTTCTTCTCATAACGTGGCCAAAATGTTGTGACTTTATACGTCAAATTTATCTAATCAGTTTACGGTTTTCATTTGTTTCTTGTAGGACTTGGTCATTGGTTTTTCCGTTGATGTCTGTTATATCAAATCACGCTATACATGTAATTGTTCCTGAATAGTCTAATATCTAAATAGTAACAGTTGTGTACACTAATATTACCATTTCCCCTAATGTCTTTGTCCAGTCCTAATAATAACAAGCCAAATGTGATGTCCTTTGGGGTCATATGTACACATATGGAGTATATACACCAGTAACGCAATGGCTAGATAACTTGGCGTGCCGGTAGAAGGAATTTATTTTCATTGAACTAAGCTTCCAGGTTAAATCAGACAGCAATGGATAGCAGGAAATGACCTGGGAAACAAAGGTAATATCAGCCACCGAATGCCGAATGTTCTATACAAACATGGGGACACCACCATATATTCAGTACGACCTGAAGGCTTATTAAAGAGTCCCTTATTTTTAACTCACAGATAGTGTTGGCTATATATTAGACCTTATGTATAGATAGTGTTGGCTGTATGAAAGACTTCATATATATATAGGATTGGCTGTATTGAAGATTTTATGTATAGAGTGCTGGCTGTATAAAAGACCTTACTTATAGATTGTGTTGGCTGAATAAAAGACCTTACGTATAGATAGTGTTGGCTGTATAAAAGGCCTTATGTATAGATAGTGTGGGCTGTATAAAAGGCCTTATGTATAGATAGTGTTGGCCGTAAAAATGACCATATGTATAGACATGTATAGATAGTGTTTGCCGTACAAAAGACAATGTATAGATACTGTTGGCTGTATAAAAGACCTTATTTATAGATATGTATAAATAGTGTTGGCCGTATAAAAGACAATGTATAGATAATGTTGGCTGTATAAATGACCTTATATAGATATGTATAGATAGTGTTGGCCGTATAAAAGACATGTATAGATAGTGTTGGCTGTATAAAAGACATTATGTATAGATAGTGTTGGCCGTATAAAATTCAATGTATAGATAAAATTGGCTGTATAAAAGACAATGTATAGATAATGTTGGCTGTATAAAAGACCGGAATAAGTGGACAACTCTGCAGCTGAGCAGAGCAGGGCACTCACTTGTCCTTACAGTCGGAAATGGCTGTCAAAGGCAGAGGTAAAAAGACCACCATGTGAATGTGGAAGGCAAGGGGAAACCACCACATTATCTTCCCAAGACTTCATGGCAAAACATATATCAAAGTTAGTGAAGGACGTTAATGGCCGTCTTAGGGCATCTTCGTCCGGTAGGGACAGTCATGAGCCACAGGTGACACCAGACCGTCATCCAGCTACTGATGGCAAAATCTTAACTAAAATAAATAAATTTAGAGTAGGAACATGGAATGTTAGGACATTAAATGAGCTAGGAAAAGTTGACCAATATTCTAAGAGAGATGGATAGCATGAAAATGAATATACTAGGCGTTAGTGAGATGAGATGGAAGGGATCGGGCAAAATTATAGCTGACAATCACACAATAATTTATTCTGGAGGGGATACACATGAAAAAGGTGTAGGAATAATATTAGACGAAAAAACAGCCAAGTCAATTAATGGATACTGGTGTATTTCAGATAGAGTTATTATGGTAAAAATCAAAGGCAAACCAATAGACATAAATATTATACAAGTATATGCACCAACAGCAAGCAGTAGTGATGAAGAAATACAACACTTTTACGACGAAATAGAAATGGCGATGGCTCAAATTGGATCACAAGAAATAAAGATAATACTTGGTGATTTTAATGCAAAAGTAGGGAAGGGAAAAATGTAATAGTGATCATGTACCACTATGTTGACAAATAAAAGTAAGATTAATGAGAGGGAAAAAAATGGTTAAGAACATGAGACTTAATAAAGAGGTTCTGAAAATAGATAAAGAAATGCAAGAACAATACAGAGTGACTGTGAAAAATAGGTACAATGCAATAACTAAAATACAGAATATAGATGAACAATGGGAAATGTTAAGGGACTCCATTCATCAAACTAGCAAAGAAGTATTACCGGAGATAGGCAAAATAGCTAAGAAAAAATGGATGAATGAAGATATCTTAAAACTGATGGACAAAAGAAAACAGAGTAAAAATGACAAACAAGAATACGATAAGATAAATAAAGAAATAAATGATAAATGTGGGAAGGCTAAAGAAAGTTGGTTAAACGAGCAATGCAAAAAAATTGAATTAAATTCCATTAAAGATACAAAAAATATGCACAGACAAATCAGTGAGCTGTTGACAAATAAAAGTAAGATTAATGAGAAGGAAAAAAATGGTTAAGAACATGAGACTTAATAAAGAGGTTCTGAAAATAGATAAAGAAATGCAAGAACAATACAGAGTGACTGTGAAAAATAGGTACAATGCAATAACTAAAATACAGAGTATAGATGAACAATGGGAAATGTTAAGGGACTCCATTCATCAAACTAGCAAAGAAGTATTACCGGAGATAGGCAAAATAGCTAAGAAAAAATGGATGAATGAAGATATCTTAAAACTGATGGACAAAAGAAAACAGAGTAAAAATGACAAACAAGAATACGATAAGATAAATAAAGAAATAAAAGATAAATGTGGGAAGGCTAAAGAAAGTTGGTTAAACGAGCAATGCAAAAAAATTTAATTAAATTCCATTAAAGATACAAAAAATATGCACAGACAAATCAGTGAGCTTACAGGAAGAAAAATAAGAATAAATACAGGGTGTTTGAAATCAAAAACAGGAAAGATAATATTAGAGGAAGATGCTATAATGAAGAGGTGGAATGAGTATATAAGTGAATTATATGAAGGAGAAAGGGAAGAATTAACAGAAGATAGTAACTTAGAAGGTCCACCTATTCTGAAAGAAGAAGTCGCTGACGCTATGAAACGTATGAAGAAAGGAAAAACAGCTGGGCCAGATGAAATCACAATAGAAGAATTAGAAGTATTGGGAGAATTTGGAGTAGATATATTAACCAAAATGTTGAATGATATTTACAGCAGTGGATATTTACCCAGTGATATGCTGAAATCTGTGTTTATAGCTATACCAAAAAGACCAGGAGCAATTGATTGTGAAGATTTTCGTACAATTAACCTTATAAACCATATCACTAAGCTTCTACTCAGAATCATAATGAGAAGAACCAAAAAGAAAATAAAAATGGAAATTAGTGAAGAACAGTATGGATTTGTGGGAGGAAAGGGCACAAACAATGCAATGTATACATTACGGACACTAATAGAAAGGTCAATAGAGAAACAGAGAGACATATATTTGTGCTTCATAGATTATACTAAGGCATTTGATAAAGTAAAACACGATGAACTGATTAAACTGTTGGAAGATATCAACACGGATGGAAAAGATTTAAGAATAATAAAGAATATTTACTGGAACCAAGTAGCAGCAATTAAAATGGGAAATAAAGAGGGTAGTTACGAACAGATAAAGCTAGGAGTACGACAAGGGTGTGTCTTGTCACCAGATCTTTTCTCCCTGTATAGCGAAGTAAGAGAGTGAATGCGAGAGATCAAAGAGATGCCAGGAATACTAGTTGGAGGTTATAATATAAATAATATACGCTATGCAGATGACACAGTATTGGTGGCGGCTAATTCAACAGACCTACAACAATTATTAGACGTTGTAGTAACAGAGAGTGCAAGGAAAGGACTCTCCTTGAATATCAAGAAAACAGTAACAATGGTAATATCAAAGAAAATGGTGACACCAAAATGTGACATAGAAATAGAAGGGAAAATCCTTAACCAAGTTGATAATTTTAGATACCTAGGGGCATTTATAACATCAGATGGAAGATGTACAACAGAGATTAGGAGCAGAATAGGGCAGGCAAAAGCCGCATTTCAGAAAATGAAGAGTATCTTATGCAATAAGTCACTGTCACTGAATGTAAGAAAGAAAGTTCTGAAATGCTATGTGAACCAGTTTTGCTGTATGGCAGTGAATCTTGGAATGTAAATGAACAAATTAAGAAGAAATTAGAAGCAACAGAGATGTGGTTCCTGAGACGAATGTTGCGAATTCCTTGGACTGCCAGAGTAACTAACGACGACTGCCTGAAACAGGCTAATGAAACTAGAACATTATATACAACAATAAGACAGAGACAAACAGCTTTCCTCGGTCATGTGATGAGAAGAGAGGCATTGGAGAACATCGTAACAACTGGAAAGATCGAGGGGAACAGAGGTAGAGGTAGACCAAGAGAAGTGATGCTGGATGGATTGAGACGGTGGCATGGAGGAATATCAGCAGCAGAGTTGATCCAGAAAACCAAAGACCGAGATCTATGGAGAGCCATGAACGCCTACGCCAGCCGGCACGGCACTTGATGATGATGATGATGATGATGTATAAAAGACATGAATAGATCATGTTGGCTGTATAAAAGACATGTATAGATAGTGTTGGCTGTATAAGAGACTGTATATGTATAGATAGTGTTGGCCGTATAAAATACAATGTATAGATAATGTTGGCTGTATAAAAGACAATGTATAGATAATGTTGGCTGTATAAAAGACATGAATAGATCATGTTGGCTGTATAAAAGACATGTATAGATAGTGTTGGCTGTATAAGAGACTGTATATGTATAGATAGTGTTGGCCGTATAAAATACAATGTATAGATAATGTTGGCTGTATAAGAGACTGTATATGTATAGATAGTGTTGGCCGTATAAAAGACATTATGTATAGATAGTGTTGGCCGTATAAAATACAATGTATAGATAAAATTGGCTGTATAAAAGACTGTATATGTATAGATAGTGTTTGCTGTATAAAAGACATGTATAGATATTGTTGGCTGTATAAAAGACCTTATATAGATATGTATAGATAGTGTTGGCCGTATAAAAGACATGTATAGATAGTGTTGGCTGTATAAAAGACTGTATATGTATAGATAGTGTTGGCCGTATAAAATACAATGTATAGGTAATGTTGGCTGTATTAACGGCCTTATGTATAGATAGTGTTGGCCGTAAAAAATACAAAGTATAGATACTGTTAGCTGTATAAAAGACCTTATTTATAGATATGTATAGATAGTGCTGTATAAAAGACATGTATAGATATTGTTGGCTGTATAAAAGACCTTATATAGATATGTATAGATAGTGTTGGCCGAATAAAAGACATGTATAGATAGTGTTGGCTGTATAAAAGACTGTATATGTATAGATAGTGTTGGCCGTATAAAAGACAATGTATAGATAATGTTGGCTGTATAAAAGAAATTATATAGATATGTATAGATAATGTTGGCTGTATAAAAGACATGTATAGATAGTGTTGGCTGTATAAAAGACATTATATATAGATAGTGTTGGCCGTATAAAAGAAATGTATAGATCATGTTGGCTGTATAAAAGACATTATATAGATATGTATAGATAGTGTTGGCCGTATAAAAGACAATGAATAGATCATGTTGGATGTATAAAAGTCTGTATATGTTTAGATAGTGTTGGCCGTATAAAAGACAATGAATAGATCATGTTGGCTATATAAAAGACATTATATAGATATGTATAGATAGTGTTGGCCGTATAAAAGACAATGAATAGATCATGTTGGATGTATAAAAGACTGTATATGTTTAGATAGTGTTGGCCGTACCGTATAAAATACCTTATGTATAGATAGGGCATGGTGTTGAACAGATATTATGTACATATATTAAGTATTAAGTCTCTTTTAAACTATGTATAGTAGTGAGATACCAACAGCCACTGGATCGCAGACAGACTAGAGTATTAGTAGTTGGGGGAATGTGAAACATGTTTACACTGCAGAGAACAAATATGAAAACACGACGAAGAACCCCCCGTAATGGGTTCGCATTTCTCTTATCATGGAAGAATGATTGCCATAACGATCCCCTGGTTGCCAGAGACGCCGTTTGTTTTGGTGAAGGGCGCCGATAAATACAAAGTCCCACGTGTAAAGGGCACATGTCAGATGTCTCTGATATTCGGACAAATGATATGTTTTTGTGCTCTAGAGAAAGTGTAATACACAAATGTGGATTGTATTTGTAGATAATAAATATTTGCCATTACACACCGAAGAGACGTCGTATCGTATTGGTCAGATGCTCGCCTGTCGGTCAGGTAGTCATGGGCTTGAATCCGCATAGTTAGTTAGTCTTTCCTCTTGAGCCTAAGTCGGCGCATTGGTCAGAAGTCACGGCTCTCCATGTCTGGCGGTTCGCTGCTACCTGTTGTAGATCTTGGATGTTCACTTGGCCGTTGAATGAGCCTTCTCTGAAGATGGTTCTACGCAGGGTCTCTCTTGGTCTTCCCCGTTTTCTTTTCCCTACTGGTGACCATAAGAGGGCTTGGTTGTCTTGTCCATTCTGAGTACATGGCCGATGTAGTTCCTACGGCGTTTTCCTATAAAATTGGATACAATATCTTGCTTAGTCTCTTGTCTTATTTGCGTATTGGTTCTGAAATCTGTCTAGTGGAGGTTTACAATTCTTCTAAGACATTTGTTATGAAAATTGTCTAATTTGTTATCTAAAACTACCAAATCCGCGTGGAGGTCAATATTTCCAAATTGACCTGGTCTCTCAGGTCGTTCCATATATAATTAAACACAATGCCGACTGGTGTGTGCGATCATGCATTTTAACATCTTGTGATCTCCAATATTCTTTCATTTACGTCCTGTGTTCTCTAAATTGTTCGTATCAATCTCAACAAAATATATGTATACTGAACGCAATGTCAGAGATACAGATATAGGTTAAAGTTAGTTGCATATCATTTCAGGACGTGGCACACAACCCCAGCGATTTTTGGCTGTTTGTGATTTTTTGGCAAGTTTACGTTCAGTAATTGTATTTTTGGTTGTTTTTTTGTTGCTCGCACTCTTTGAACTGAAGCGTAATCCATACACACTACTTCTAGTAGCACTGGACTGAATTTTGCGTGTGAATTAGTTTCCATATTACCAGTGTCCCTCGCCATCAGACTAACCCATTCCGACTTCACAGGTACTTGTACTTTACGTCCTCAAGTCAAGGACGAGAAGTCAACATTTAGTCCAACTGTCCGGTGTAGGGGTTGAACCCCTTATCTTGGCATCAGCACACTGGATCTTTAAGAACACGCTGTCTTATCCATTCGGCCATGCTTACCTCCAGTTCAGTAGTTTGCCATTACTTTCTGAGCGATATAGATATAAGTAGATGAAGAGATATAGGAGCGCAAGTTATAACCTTACTTTCTTGTGACTTAATCAAATCTAGCCGACGAACTGAGTAGAGCTGGGCAATAGTTAATTTATGAGTTTATTACAGATTTTTTTGCCAACGTTCAGGTTGGAGGGAAGATTATAAGTTATCTTTACAACAAGAGGCGGTTCTACACTCCTAACCTTACAGAGGAACATCTGTAATGGGCATGATTGACACGCCAGACGGATGCAGCGAACATACTAGGCGACCAACATCATATTGCATATTCTTTAAGTACACACATACAAGCACTGTTAGCATCATCCATATACAAATAATGTTCTCAGTTTATATTGCCTACAAGCTGACCTAGCAAATCAGTGGAAATCAGACAAACAAGTTGCAAAATGGCAATCCAGCAATTTTGAGTCCACGAATATAATTTTGTAAAAGCTTTTAGTTACTCTGGCAGTCCATAGAATTGGCAACACTGGTATCAGAAACCAAATCTCCACTTCTTCCAATCGTTACCTAATTTGTTCGTTCACTGTCATACAGCAGAATAGATTCAATATAACATTTCAATATTATTTCTAGTATTTAATGAGTGCGCTTTACTACATATGATACTTTTCATATCTCCAATAGACCGTAATATAAATACTCCTATAATAGGCAACTATTGCTTTCATACATGACTGGTCACGGAGATTCCCCGGCATTAGTGAGTCATTTGTACGATAGGATGATTGTGTCATAATTATATCTAATCACGTTTAAAAAAAAAAAATGTAGTCACAATCTTCTGTATAAAATAACTGTTCAATATTCATTCGTATACAGCAGTTGTTACTCTCTGTTCGTGTCTCTTTCAGACCGTATTGCTAAGCTCTGCCCACGCTAAGTCATTCTTCCCGGCTCTATGCTTGCTTTCACCTCTTCTCGGAATAATGTAAAAGCAAAATGCCATGAATGTTACCATTACTAGTATTCTTATTATTAGGGGGTATCCTTGTTGTTGAGCGGCAGATCATCCGTCTAGTATATACAACTGGACTCCAGTGACGTGCCTTCTCCAGGCTTTTGGTGAGATCATCATGCAGCTATCTATATATACACACCTGATAATTACAAACAGGGTGGTTAGTTTCCTTCTTTGGAGCAGGATGTGTTAGAGAGTTGACCTCCTCATAAAACTGACACAATTTCCAGCTGGAATCCACTGACGCCACGTTGTAAAGAGGAACTCTGTGTTGTTCTCGGAACTCTGTGTTGTTCTCGGAACTCTGTGTTGTTCTCCATACCGGCCTAGTCATCATAAATATAGTTGTACTTAGACAACACAAAAAAGTAAGTGGTCTTCAGTGCATGTTTATAAGGTTAAAAATACCTCAAAAATAAATTAACAGGAAATTCTCGACACGCATGATGGGGAAAGCAAAGAAGGCGAGATTAGTAGATATTATTATTATTATTATTATTATTATTATTATTATTATTATTATTATTATTATTATTATTATTATTATGCAGAACAGGCCCTAAGCCTTTATCGGCAACTGGTCTAGGATGGAAGCTCCGACAAGCGAACAGTTAGAGCATTGCTTTGCTAGTCCGGCAGATTCTGCAGCTTGTCTTGTTCCAGTGGTATTTCCTTTCCTCTGAAGTGAACTAGGCAGGCCGAGAGAGGGATAATGCTGCATGGGCAACACATGATCTCTAAATTCAGCTCAGGCTTTGTGTTGCGGAGAGGTATAATTCCGTTTTACAACATATCGTCTATCAAGACAACAAGGTTCCAGTCAGTCATTATAATTTTTATTACATTAGAAACTAAAAGCACATCAGGTTTCGAACCTGTCGTCTCTCAATGAGGAATGCACCTTGATGAAAGAATATTTGCAATCCAACGCACGGTTAATTATACACCCGCAAATGCTTGGCTAGTTGGAAACAGTCATAACCGCTGCTCTGGCAAAATTTCACAAGTAGAAGACCTATTATTAAAATAATACTTATAAGATACGTGTATGCAGAAGAACGACAGCCTGAAAGAGGCTAATGAAACTAGGACATTATACATTACAATAAGAAAGAGACAAACAGCTTTCTTTGATCATGTGATGAGAAGAGCGGCATTGGAGAACATTGTGACAACTGGAAAGATGGAGGGGAAGCGAGGGAGAAGCAGACCAAGAGAAATGATGCTGAATGGATTGAGACGGTGACATGGATGAATATCATCAACAGAGTTGATCCAGAAAACCAAAAACCGAGATATGTGGAAAGTTATTAACCCCTACGCCAACCGGCATGTCTCATGATGATGATGATGATGCATGCATGCAGAAGGTTGATCATCCGTACGCTGTCACACTAACAGGTAATGCCACAATCTAAGCTGAAATGGCGCTCCAATAATCTCTGACAAGCGTGGAATCTTAACCTCTGACAGGAGTGGGATCTCAACAACCTCTGACAGGAGTGGGATCTTAAAAACCTCTGACAGGAGTGGGGTCTCGCATCCTCTGACATGAGTGGATCCGCCACAACCACTGCAACAGTGGTGCTTCAACAACCTCACCAAGATCGGTGCATCAATAACCATTTCGATTTGGGGAGGAGGGGGGGGGGGGTAAAAAAAGAAAGTAAACTATCTTTACAGAACAATTTTAACGTAAATGTTACCTGTAAATCATGATCATCGTCGTTGTTATTGCCATCTCTATCATAATTATCATAATTATTTTATTTTTAAATTATAATTTTCAAGCAAAACAAAAAACAACCGGAAGATCACATTCGTCAGCGTTTCGATTAAACGCAATTTGTTTCTGGAGTGGACTGAACTTCTTACTTTCGCTTCGACATTATAGTAACATCACAGAATCTCCTTAAGGCCGTAATCAGCGACGATATTTAAAGCAACTCGTCCTTGTAATTTTCCGATTATGTCTGACTCATAAAGCATATAATGGCCAACGCTTTCCTCTGATATTTCTAATAAAAGCTAATGGTCCTTTGGACTTCTGACCGTCTTTCATTATATTATCTTTTCATAGCATTCAGAAATATGTGACCCTGATGTTGCAGCATCAGATACCAGGGCCTGGGCAGTTGTAATAACATATTTAACGCTCAAGTGGTTGTTTTATATTGCGAAAAGCTTGCACTACAGGCGGAAATTAGATGTATTAGCTAATAATTGGTCACTATGGCGGCATAGAATAATGAAATAAGAGGAAATTATCGCGCGCGCCACATAAGCGCACAAGCACGCGCGTGCGTGAGTGCGCGCGTGAGCGCGTGCACACGCACACAAAATAAAATAACAATAAAGAGCTCGGAAACGGACATCTTTTCGATTCAAATCTTTCAAATCATGTAACAAGAGTACGAAAATGACCTCTCACGCTCTCTTTCTCTCTATCTCCCTCTAGCTCTCTTTCTCTCTATACCCCACTCTCTCTCTCTCTCTCTCTCTCTCTCTCTGTGTCTCTCTCCTACTCTCTATCTCTCTCTTCCTCTCTCTGAGAGACATACACACAATTAGTCAAGAACATATTCAGGCAGACAGACGATCAGACGGACTGGCGGCGGACGGACAGGTGGACGCAGTCAGCTAGCTAGCTAGCCAAGAAGACAGACAGACAGACAGACAGACAGACAAACAGACAGACAGACAGACAGCGGACGGACGGACGGAAGGGCGGGCGGAGGGACGGACGGACGGACGGACAGACGGACGGACCGATGACAGCACGTGTTGCCTGCAGTGTCCTGTGTTCATCTTCGTTCTGCTCGACCCTTGCCTATTCTTTCATGAATCAAACCTTTCAAGAACCAAACCTGCTAAGAACCATACGTACCACGAGCCAAACCTGCCATGAACAATACCTACCATGAACCATACCTGCCATGAACCATACCTGCATTGAACCATACCTGCCATGAACCATACCTATCTTCCCTTAACCATACCTGTCATGAACCATACCTTCCATTAAAGTTACTTTACACTGCTCTTTCCACAATGTTGTGAAATTTAATATGGCGAAAATATGTATTTTTCTGATTCATTGTCGGATGTCTGGATTGATGGCTCAATCCCAAGAGAAAAAGGATACTAAGTTCCTCTTACCCAATGTGATCCTGCCCGTTTAATTATGTTAACCTTTAATGGCTCAGTTGTTTGAGTCCTTACATAGAGTTTCAGAGAACAAAGGAATACCTCTAGGAAAACAATTACAAGTATTTCCCCTTTATACCCAAAATCCTCTCTTGGTGGTTCCTTTCCTCTCCTCTCTCAGTTAACCTAATTTTATATAGGGTTGTTAAAACAATTGACTATGACAAGTAAAACACTCAATAAATGGCGTGACCTCATTTTTATGATTTAATAAACATAAACTTAGGTGGTAAGCATTGCATTAAAACAAAAAAAATTACAAACTTATTCATTCAATAAGAACATATACATCTAATGATAACAATACATCATTTATGTGCTACACATATTGGTTATATCACCAACAATATCTCTGTCTGTCAGTTACATGTACTGCTCATCTTCAACTGGCATGGGGATAATTGAAATAAAGAAATATGCACTATGGGTTCTTCACTTCCAGGTTTGTGGATCCATCTGGCTACAATCAATTGATGTATGTTGTTTTCTTCTTCGTGTTGATCTGTTCCAGATCTGAGCAGAATGTTGGCTCTGTTTCTCCTTTGCTAAATAGACTAAGTAAATTTGGATACCTGTCCTTTGCAGAGGAAATCTTGCAGGTGAATAGCTGTCTGCACTATTCTATCGAGGGAATCACTCTACATTATGACCCCAATTTGGAAAAACAAAGGCAGCAAAAAAGACTGCACACAATACAGAGGCATTTCCCTTTTGAGTCATACTGGGAAATATTTTGCAAAACTCTTGAGAAAAGATTACAAACTACAATAGAACCCCAGCTAAGCGAAACACAACTTGGATTT
Source organism: Cepaea hortensis (assembly GCA_963921405.1). NCBI lineage: Eukaryota > Metazoa > Mollusca > Gastropoda > Stylommatophora > Helicidae > Cepaea > Cepaea hortensis. The sequence continues at coordinate 127,949,391 of OY992877.1, read as the reverse complement.
AGGAAATATAAAGGATGCACAGATGCCATTTTTGCTCTTAGATAATTTATAGAACAATCAATCGACTTTAATGAAACACTCTACTTAGCATTTGTCATCCAAGAAAAGGCATTTGATATAGTAGATAGAAACAAGCTGTGGGAAATCCTTAAACAAAATGGAGTGATACACATCTAACAAACCTATGTAGAAGCTTATACAGCAACAGTGAATGCATAGTGAGAACAACTGGAGGAAACTCAGAACCCTTCACCATAAGATTCGGTGTACGACAATGGTTGTGTACTGTCCCCTATCTTGTTCATAGCCTATATAGATAACATATGTAAAGAAACCAGCCAAACAAAGACCGAAGAACACTGCATGACGAGAACACAAAAGAAGAACCATCTGCAAATTACACCATTAGAGAACTCCTGTTTGCGGACGATCAAGCACTAATAGCAACATCAGAAGCTGAATTACAAGACCACATGAACAGTCTATACGAAATGTGTAGGGAACAATACATGAAAATTAGCACAGGTAAAACAGAGGTAGTGACTATAACTAAAGAAGAAAAATATTCACATATATAACACCCCATGAAACAAGTAAAGAGCTTCAAGTACCTGGGAAGTATATCATCAATTGGCAAATCAGATGATGAGATCGAAGTAGATGCAATAAGGCAATCCAACTCATTGGACAAATGGCACCAATAGTAAATAACAAACATTATCAATAGTTACTAAGAATCATTTTACAACACAATCTTCCTACAAACTCTATGCTACCAATGCCAAACCTGGAAAATTACAGAAAAATAGACAAGAAAAATCACAACAGATAAGAGATTCCTGAAATGAATACTCAATGTATCAAGAAGAGATTAGATTAAAAATGAAGAAATCAGGACTAAAGTGGGGGTTATAGCAACGCTAGATTTTATTAGAATGCAGCAAGTCAAATGGTTTGGTCATGCAAATAGGTTACCAACTAACAGTATACCAGAACAAGCAATGATGCATAGACCAGATGGAAGCAGAGGCGGAGACCGACCACATAAACGATGGACGGAGGGAATTGGCAGAGTCCATGGGAATATCGATTCATGAAACCCATAAGCGGGCACTGTCCCGCTGTTTACCTCGACACCGCAAGGTACAAGATGAGATGAGATGAGATATCGTGAAATGCTCACCATTTACACTTGCCTGTTGTCGCAGGAAAGAAGCATTCTCTCAATCATGTTGATTTAATGTTTGCTCTTGTTGTGTCATGTATGTGTGGTTGCATGTCCTGGCCAGTATGATGCCATCAACACAGGATCGATTTTCTACGGCCATTTTATGTTCAGTACTTTTGTCATTGCCAGTTCCGTGGCGAAGATGTTACGGACGCAGTTCGTAATTCCGCATACCACTTTCGAAACACCGCTGTGGGCAATTTGGCAGCAGACCGCCTTACGTTGGTTTCTTATGAAATGGTATGGATATCGGTCGTTCAGAAAGCAATGGTAAACTACTGAACGTAAACTTGCCCAAGAATCACGAACAGCCAAAGATTGCTGGAGTTGACTGCTTTGTCCTGTAAAGGTTATGCAACTAACTTTAAAACTCTTGTAATTTTAGTATGAACGAAAGTTAACGTTTAGTCGAACTACCATTATGTGCCATTATTCGATGGTTGCATGTCATTTCCAGTACGTTGCCATAAACTCAGGATTTATTTTCTAGACAATTTTATAATCAGCACTTTTGTCATTGTCGTTGAACGATAAATCAACGTGTATGAATAATCCACCGTTATGTGGAATGAACCCACCACCCCGAGGTTAAACCTCTCAGCTAAGTTGACTTCTGTGCAATGTCTTACAAGCCTCAAACAGTATACCACACACAGCACTAACATGTAGATTTAGTGCATTTGCGGAAAAGCAAAGGCGACGTATATTTTGTAGGCAACCCAGGATCTTTCCAGAAAGTTCGCCCTGATCTGTGGTGGATGCGCAACCCATGCACAATTAAAAGAACGAAAACGAAAACACAATCTGACAAAATGTTTCCAACGATTGCTTGTATTCTGATAAATCCTACTAGAATTGTGTGTGTGTGTGTGTGTGTGTGTGCGTGCGTGCGTGCGTGTGTACGTGCGTGAGAGCGTGCGTGTGTGCGTGCGTGTTTGTGTGTATTAGGTACGTTCATTTGAAACCAGTTCCAATGGCTTTATAACAAAAGCATGAAAGAAACATTAACAGGTGTGGTAGAATTAAACAAAGCATTCATTTTGAATGAATTATGCACCATGGGTTGGTCAGAAAAAATCGCCGTAGGCATTCAGGCAAGCATCCCATTGCTTAGGTAGGCGGCGAATGCCGTCCGCAAAAAAAGGATTGTGGTTGCTCACTGAACCAAGTGTTTACCGCGTTGATTACGTCTGCATCTGTGTGAAATCGCTGCCCCTTGAGAGCTCTTTTTAGAAGTCCGAACAAATGAAAATCCCATTGTGACAAATCTGGACCATAGGCTGGATGTTACAGCATTTTCCACTTCTTCCTTGCTAATGATTCCTGCACAATCTTTGCGACATGCGGACGAGCATTATCGTGCAACAAAATAACATCACGAGAAAGCATGCCGGATTGTTTATTCTTGATGGCTTTTTGCAGCTTGTCTAGTGTTTGCAAGTAGTGGTTAAAGTTGATGTTGACACCAGGTTCTTTAATGTCGGCCAACAATAGCCCTTCATGGTCAAAAAATGCGCTCAGCATAACCTTACCAGCGGAAAACAATAACTTGAAATTTTTTGGCTTTTGGTGATCCAGCTTGCTTCCATTGTATGCTCTCTCTCTTTTGCTGCTCGGCTCAAAGTGGTGACACCATGATTCCTCGTCTGCCACTATGCGGAAGAGAAATGCATCACCCTCCACTCTGTAACGAAGCAAGTGGCTCAAACACCATCCCATGCGTTCTTCTTTTTGGTGGTCGGTCAACATCCGTGGTAGCCACTGTGAACATACCTTCCGATATTGCAGTTTCTTACGACCGACCTTTTGAATTGTCCCAATTGACACATCTAATTCTTCCGCTAGCGAACGTATGCTTCGTCAACGGTTCATCTGTAGAGCTGCATCAATTTTGGCGATGTTATTTTTCTGTTGCAACAATATGCGCTTGACCCGGCCGTCGAAGATCTGTCGTGAACTGACGTCCTTTCCGAAACATTCGTGCCCAGTCTGACACTGTTGCCATCGACACACATTTGTTACCGTACGCTGTCTGCATTCTTCGACGAATGTCCATTGGTCGACATCCTTCAAATGAAAGAAACTGAACCACCGGTCTTTGAGCTTCTTTTGATGGATTTTGGATCAACCTGACCATTTTCTCAACGGTCAGAAACAGAACCTATGCATCGTGGGACGATAAGCTCTTTTATTCATTGGTCAGTAGTTATCACATGACTCACAGCTTTTGAATCTGCCCGATGTTTTTGAAACGTGACTGCATGTTCGGAGCGATGGCAGATGGCTATGTCCCAGAGTTGACCGGTTTTTGCCTTATGCAGAAATGCGTGGCTGCTGGGCTTCTGGTTGACTGCCACTGCCATCGACGATGAACTGTATTTCGTGGACTGTGTGGGTGAACATCAAGGAAACATCCAGATGGGAAAAATGACTGCAGATTCCATCAGAAATGAACTGGGTGTTTTGTGGGGGACTATTGTGTTGACATTCTGACGGCGGCATTATGCACAGTGTATCTGTGCAGGCTCTTGTTTGTCGAGACTCCTGTCTTTTCCACTTTTCACATCGGGCAGTGGGGAGCGTTTTGTGTGATATTCACTGGCACAGGAACTGAGCATAATGGGGACGACCCGTTGCTGTGAAGTTGGAACTGCGACTAACTAACTAACTAACTATCACATGACTATGACATGATCATGTTCAACGTACGCAATTAATGTGTATATATATATATATATATATATATATATATATATATATATATATATATATATATATATATATATATATATGTGTGTGTGTGTGTGTGTGTGTGTGTATGTGTCAGAACACATACCTCAATGGGTCAACAAGATACAACACACAGGAAATGCTAGCCTCGTGGGGCCGACACACCGGAAGCTCCCGGCGTCTTCAATCGGTAAGCACATTGTCGACAGTGGCCATGTCTTGGACAGAGACACTGCATTTCGCGTGTTGTTTAACACACAAAATACTCGCTTGTTAAAATTTGCAGAAGCAATTATGATCTATCAACGCAAGCCAGAATTGTGTAAACAGAAAGACATGTTAGTCACCTTAAAATTACCGTGGTAGATAAGTGACATTACTGTGCGAATATGTGTATATTTCAACTTGAAGGATTTATCTAGTTAATTCACGTAAGTTGTGTGATTTCTGCTGTATGTACCTGACGAGATGCAGCGAAATATGCAAGGCAATAAATCGTGCAATCTATTGTTTGTGTCTTCGTTATTCAAATTCACTACGGGAAAACATTGTTTTGAATATATATATATATCATATTCTTCTTCTTCTTCTTCTTCTTCTTCTTCTTCTTCTTCTTCTTCTTCTTCTTCTTCTTCTTCTTCTTCTTCTTCTTCTTCTTCTTCTTCTTCTTCTTCTTCTTCTTCTTCTTCTTCTTGAGAGAACTTCACAGTCAACACCAGAAGTTTATTGGCTGTTTTTCTTGGCAAGTTTACTTTCAGTAGTTTGCTATTGCTCTCTGAACGACCAACGCAACGACCTGCTGCCAAATAGCCCGCAACTGTGTTTCGACCGCAGTATGCGGGATTACGAATTGCGTCCGTAACCTCTTCGCCACGTAGTGAGAGTGTGTATGTGTGTGTGTGTGTGTGATCGCGTTTGTGTATGTTTGTGATGCCACTATTTAAACAATTGCATACAATGTATAAATAAATCAAATATTGTTATTGATTATTGTTCGCAGTGTTTACTTTCCTGGTAAAATAAGAAACATGATAGTGAGTATATGTGAAATAGTAGAACAGGGTCGTGCAAATGTAATCATACGACTTAATGGCAGGTCAAACCATGTGTGTGTGTGTGTGTGCGTGTGTATGTGTGTGCGTGTGTGCGTGCGTGAGTGTGTGTGTGTGTGTGTGTTGACACACTTTAAAGACAGATCGAAGTTGAAGATGATACACCAAACAACAGAGGAATTGAAACATATAGGGACACTGGGATTCAAACCTGTCTCCTCCATACGACGACAGACTTCTACGTACGCCAGAGATGTTTTATGTGGTCTAGTCTATGCTCCAAGAACTGATTTCCTCCGTTATTGTTGGTTTTCTTTCTGTAAACATGTCAATAGTGTATTTGTTATGTATTTCATTGTTCTCGATGATTGTACAACGTTTGATATTTCTGTCTGTTATATAGCACACGATCTCTCTGAGAAATAATACATACAGCGTTACATATGAAAATTCAAACGATGCCATTGAAAAGAGGTAAGACAATGTTATCATCATTCTAGACTACAAGAGTATATCATCTCACTGAGAAGTGATAAAACAAAGTTACATTTTAGACTACAAACGCATGTCATCTCTCTGAGAAGTGATAATACGCATATCATCTCACTTAGATGTAGTACATACAGTGTGAACGTCAGAACACACACAGACATGATGTTTCTGATAAGTGATACAAATAGTGCCGCATGTAACCTGACATACAGATGCTGTCCCTTTGAGCATTAATGCATATACACTGTTGCATGTAAGACAGCATACACGCGATCTCTAAGATGTGATACATACAGTGTTACATGTGAGAATACATACACACATGATCTCACTTAGATGTGATGCACTGATGCATGCAGTGCTGCATATGAGAATATATATATATATATATGTGTGTGTGTGTGTGTGTGTGAGTGTGAGTGAGTGAGTTTGTGTGTGTGTATGTGTGAGAGAGAGTGGGGGAGAGAGAGAGTGAGAGAGAGAGAGAGAGTGAGAGGGAGAGATCATAAAGTATTTCATATGAGAATATAAATGCACATAATCTCATTTAGATGGCGAAGTGGTCAAGCCGTCTGCCTCACGCTCCGAAGGTTGTGGGTTCGATTCCGGGCTATGTCTTTCGGTTCACGAGTGCATTTTTCTCGGATACTCTTGGGGGTCGTCGCTGGAGCTTTGTGTGACGCTTTCGGCAATCCACCCTGCGGAAATAAACCGAACCATATGGCATAAAACCTGGTGCAATGAAGTCGATCCTCTCGGCTTTCAAGGCTATCTTTTAAGATGTGTTAAACACGTTGCTGCATATGAGAATAAACACACACACATGATATCACTCAAATGCGATACATGTAGTGTTGTACATGAGTACAATAACTAATGCACACGTACATGAATAATACGTGCATTACCCTAATACAATTTGACAATTGTTTCTTCTTCTTTCACCCCCGTGGTTTATAGCCTTAAATCCCAACGTCTTCCTTTTACCGCTGCCATGTAATCCCCAATGGATTACAACCTTAACAAAATCACCCCTAACCCTTCTATTATTTGGTATACGCTACAGCATCTATCTTGTGGATGCAATCTGCTGTCTTGTACAGATCATACTCTCTATCCCAGAGTTCAGGTACTAGCACGCTCCTTGAGGTGCAGACTCGTGTCCTGTGGTTTCGTATAGGTGTATTTTGGGGAACTGTCTGGCAGGTGCGAGCGATGAGGGACGGGGGTGGGGGGGGGGGTGGGGGGGTGGGGGGGGGGCAGGCACATGTTGTCATGTGCAGTTTAACAATGGTGGCCTGTTCATGAAACAGGAGGTGTTAGGCTGATCACTGGTTGATACATGATATAGGTTGAGCCACTGCTTTACATACTTAAGTGTGACTGTTGTTTTGGTTTCATTGTACGAGGTTGGTGTCCCTGCTGGAGATTTTCTGCTGTCACCTATCTCACGTCCTTGTGTGTCACAGTTTGGTGGGATTCATTGTTGCTGTCATTCTGAACGAGAGAGAGAGAGAGAGAGAGAGAAAGAAAGAGAGAGAGAGAGAGAGAGAGAGAGAGAGAGAGAGAGAGAGAGAACGAACGAGCGAACGAACTAACGAACGAACGAACTTTATTTTCAAAGGGTAACAAATTAGGCACGCAGGCCCGTCTTACATTCGGCCCTTCCAATCACTCACCTTTCGTTCATCGGTGCATAGTGCATTCACATGGGAGAGAGAGAGAGAGAGAGAGAGAGAGAGAGAGAGCGAGAGAGAGAAAGACAGAGAGAGAGAGAGAGAGAAAGCGAGAGAGAGAGAGAGAGAACGAACGAGCGAACGAACGAACGAACGAACTTTATTTTCAAAGGGTAACAAATTGGGCACGCAGGCCCGTCTTACATTCGGCCCTTCCAATCACTCACCTCTCGTTCATCGGTGCATAGTGCATTCACATGGGAGAGAGAGAGAGAGAGAGAGAGAGAGAGAGAGAGAGAGAGAGAGAGAGAGAGAGAGCGAGAGAGAGAAAGACAGAGAGAGAGAGAGAGAGAGAGAGAGAGAGAGAGAGAGAGAGAGAGGTGATATAGACAGACAAACATAATGTTATCTAAAACACCTCACACGTCATAAAACTAAATCAAACTGGAGCATCTCCAAATTAACAATTCATAAAATGTAAACACGGAACAGACTCTAACTTATCCGGCTAATTAAACTTGACTTACATAACTTGACAATAAACGCGGATATTCAACTAATGGCTATGTCAACAGCTCACATTTTCGTCTACTCTCTGTTATCTTCGTTACCACGAGGGGAAGTCAATAAGTAAGTCACAAATGGCTGTAGAAAAATAAGTAAATATGATAACAATTTGAAACCAGTTTATTTTTACACATACATTGTCCCTTTATTTCTAAACATAATTTCCACCAACATTGATGCACTTATCGCATGGTTTTATTAGTCCTCCCAAACCCGCTGCATAGAACTGCGTGCTCTGTTTTCTAAACCATGTTTTCACTTCACATTCAACTTCGGCGTCATACGCGAAATGTCTCCCGCCATGTGGGTTTTTAGTGGACCAAAAAGGTGGAAATCGCTAGGAGCTAAGTAGGGGCTGTCAGATGGATGCTTCAGAACTTCGCACCTTAGTTGGTTAATTTTCTCCTGAGTTTATCGAGCCGTATGTTGTTTGGCATTGTCTCCTCTAGTCAGCAGTCCTGGACGGTTTCTTCGAATTGCATCATAAAGCAACGATAGAACGTCACAGTACGATTCAGAATTCCCATTGTCACCTTTCTTCTTGAAATTAGTTACAAGCACGCCTTGACAATCCCAGAACACTGTCAGCATAACCTTCCCTGCTGATGGCGTAACCTTGAATCTTTGGACACAAGGCGAAGAAGGATGTTTCCATTCTGCTTTGATTCTGGCTGGTAGTGATGCACCCATGATTCGTCCCCAGTAACAATACTGTTCAATATGTCTTCTCCTTCATTTTCGTATCGACAGAGATGATGCAAGGACAGACCAAATCGGTTCATTTTGTGTTCTTCCTTCAATTGTCTGGGTACCCACCCTGAGCACACTTTCTTAAATTTCAATCGATCATGCATTATGCTGTATGTTAAACCATGTGAGCACTCTATTGCAGATACTACAGAGTCTATCATTACCCGGTCGGTAGACTCCAATCATCTCCTCCACCCGCTGCACGGGTGCTTCTGTTGCAATATCAACAGGATGACCAGATCGGATTTCATCAACAATTTTAGAGCGTCCTTGAGAAAATTTTTCTACCCAGCTATGCACCGCTTTAAGGGACAAACATTTGTCAGCATAAACGGGAAGCATTTCCTTATGAATATCCTTTGCAGGCAGTCCATTTGCCCACAAAAAACGCACAAAAGCACCTGCTCTTTAGTTTATCACTCCGTAAGAACAGTCGCCATTTTGTTTATTCGCTGCACATGCGCACGAGACACCTAGCGCCACCAACCGAACGGGAATATAAAGTTCCTTGTTGCTGTCACCTAATGACACCTGTAGAAAACACCAACTACATTTACCTGCCATCCCACAGAACTGTGTGACTTACATATTGACTCGCACGCGTAGTTGGTGCACATCAACGCACCCCCTCCTCTACCCATCATGAGATAGCTGCAGGTGATTTTTTAGCAGAAAAGTGCTTTGTAATAATAACACGCCGACTGCAAGTATTGTTGATAGCGTGGGAGGAGACGTACTATTTTATTGTTGACATTGCGGTGTAGTGGTGAGACAGTCAAGTGTGTGAAGTGATACTAAAGCCAGGAGTGTGACGTGACTTGCGTCAGGAGTATTAAGTGATAAGAGAGTTAGTGATGTGCAATTTTAGTAGTGCGGAAAGTGAATGGAAAGTCACGTTAGAAAGTGAAAACAAAGTCAATGATATGAAGTGAAATTAAAGTCAAGCGTGTAAGCACAGACACCATAAATTAAATATTGCATGATTTATTGCCCGGCATATTTGGCTGCATCTCTTCAGGTGCATACTGCAGAGTGATATATTATGTGAAGAGAAGAAATAAAGGATACCTTGGCTGAAATATGATTTACATCGTCGCTGATATTACGTGAATGTGTAGAACATTATATTCACTGAAGTCTTACACTTAATACGAAGTCCTTCAGTTTTCATAGTAACGACTGGAATCGACTAATAGTGCTTCGATATATCGATTATTGTTCGTTCAATACAATATATGAATTTGAAGAGCAGCCAACAGATAGTTGTAAGTTATGGTCTCCAGTTACATGACGGTAGGCAGAGGATCTTTTTTTTTTTTTTTTTGGGGGGGGGGGGGGGGAGACAATAGCTACGGTCATCGACCAGTATGGTCACTGCTAGGAAGGAAAGGAAAGCAATGGCAATTTACCTTCTTTACAGGTGCCAAGAATATCATGAACACCCAAGCTTATCGGCATGGCACATGATGGATGAAATGCAGTATACGAAATGCGGTCTGTTTGTTAACTCTATCTTTGCTAATCAGCACATGTTCCGTAATGGCTTAATACGACATTTTATGACCTTTCAACTACACAAGGATTCCTGAAGTATGATTAACTCTCTTGTCCACCTTCACTGGCATATGTTCGGCTGCTTGATTTGCTAATCTATGTAAGTCGCTTGACACTCACACTGGAATTGATAAATGCATTTTGATTTGGTGTACGGAGACAATGTTTTTTTTCCACAAATGGAATAGGTAATGGAGTGATTTTATATCTAATCGTTGGTTCAGCAGCAAATAATGTGCGGTTCACATCTGTTTTTTAAGTCGATCGTGTATTCGTTTTATCACATTGTCTCCTCCAAAGGTTAGCTGAAGATACACTTGAAGCTTGGGAACCGTTGATCTTGTGGCGGTTCGATGAAACCGGTTGGATATCCATTATATTTCAGAGTGTGGTGAAGGATGTCTAGCTCTTCCTTTACTTTATTTGTGGCGCCTGTGTTTCATTCGCTAAGGGAATACATTATTTTGAAAATCAAGGGTGTGAAGTGAAAGAACGGTCATAAATGTGCGAAGTGATAAGCAAATCAGGGGTGTGCATGCTTTTAAATTCAGGTGAATGAATTAATAAATCTATATCCAAGCATCATGATTTCTGATACACATTTTACAAACATATGTAAACCCAAATGTCGAATGGAGCAAGAAATGTAGTCTTCGTTAACCAGTAATCCAGTGTACCATCCACTAGTGACACAAATACCATTGTGGATTAGACACGTTTCAAAATAAGCTCTGGCTTGCTAACACAAAAGCTTGTAATGGCGCTGTTGCCACTGTTGATATACGTGCTAATTTTGATATACAAAGTCCTGTAGTAATACATCTCCTTTGGGGGCAGAAATTTTGCATCATTTATTTCTCTAAAGTATATAATTGTATAGTCTTTTATATGATAATTCCATTTGTGGGTGGTCGGAGTTTCACACGGATTTATATTAATCAATTTCTTTCACTGCACTCTATATTCAGCCGTACAATTACGTGACAATCATGTAGTGTGTTTATTCTTTAATGCTGTGTTATTAGATTGTTTTTGTCTGCCTTTTTGTCATTTGCCTTCAAGGTGCCTCGGATATTAGATGTCTAAAGAATTGTGGCCTATAGCTTGACGGAATCAGTCAATCACTTTTCCTCTATTAGTAATTGAATAGATGTCGAACGAATCGTGACCTATAATACGACTAAACCAGCCACATTTTCGACGTTCTCAACTTGTTAGATATTAGCTCGACCTAATCGTGGCCTGTAACCTTATGATTTATAAACTAGCACGCACAGCAGATTAGGTAGCATGCTAGTTAGTTAGTTGGTCGACAGATCATCCTCATTGCACATCGAAACATTCAGTCCATAAGTGCTCAGATCTCCTCCTCAGTAAATCCCTCGGATTGTAGCAGCTAACGACACCTGTTCTGTGTTGGTTTATTAATCTTCTTTGGCTTTCTGCATAGTGTTCTTGTTTGGCCACACCTCTTTTAACTTGCTGTTCTCGCATCCTGACGATGGTTGTAGATTCACAGACATTACTTGGTTCTCGCAAACAACTTACTTTTCGTAAAGCGTTCAGTATATGAGCCTTCCACAGTAGCCTTATCTGCAAGCCTGTCAGCCTGCTCATTTCCTTGTACACATGCATGCCCTGGCACGAAAATGAAACTAATCGTTGCCAGCCGTGACAGCTCAAGAGACATCAATCACTGTCTTCTGACCAACCCCATCTCTATCTCCCTGAGCATACTCACTGAGTCACCAAGGAAGCATGCCAGGGTGAAGGCCTGTGTCTCGAGCCATGTTATTGCTTTACTTATTGCAATGGCTCCCATTGTCAGACTATTTGTGGTCAAGGCAAAAGCACCAGAATCTTCCTTCACAATTCTCCATCCAACCTGAGCCGTAAAGGCCCATGAATCTCTCATGACAGCATCACCATCTAAAGAATTCTCGAAGATCAAAGCCTATACTTCTGTCTCCACAGCAGCCGGACTTTCTTCTCTGCATTTTCTGTCTAGTAGGATGCAAACTGAAGAGGATGTACAGAATTATGTTGGCACGTTTACCAACTCCTCGCCAGGTTCTACGTCCACAAGAACACACCTGTTGAAGAATGTCTTCAGCTTGACCCACCCACGTTTTTTTTTTTTTTTAACCTGATGCGCTTTACCTACTTTAATTTCCCCATGCAGTAGATGCGTGTTTGCGTTGATTCTGAGGCAGGCCAGTGCTCGAAAAATTTGTATTCTGTCCACCATGGTACGAAAATCAAGAAGGTAGCATGCATAAGTTTTTATTCTTGTCTTAACAAAGACATTTGTTTGAAGCTCTAAATACTATATACGTAGACATTGCCAATTACTCTTGATTTCATCCTCTTTAGATCGTTCGCTCTGTAGTGTGTGCAGTCTGACAAAATTATGTAATAAGAATAATGTACGTAATCTCAATTTCATCCTAATTACCTGTCTTCACATCAAGTTGTTTCACTTGTGGCTGACCGACCCAAGAGCCAGTGTCACAGGCTCAACCCTGTCCATGTTGACTTCAGTCGTGTCTGTGGTCAGTTCGAAACCAGGTTGCGCTATCACTTCAACTTACCAAATCACCAAATAGATACCTGGCCTAGCTCCGAGTTCGACGAGGAGTGAGGGATAGGGTTGGTCACCGGCTGAGAATACAATGAATTGTGTTGTAGCTGGACGTTGAGGGACGTTTTGTAATGACCGTTACCTTGCTTCTCCAAATAAACATCATCAGTCACCTGATAACAAACTATACCGTACTCATACAGCCAAAGTACCTCTTCACTTTCCTTCAGGACAACACACTGTCTTTATCCAGTTATCGTATCTGAATCTCATCTTTAAAAGTTAGTCGCACGCCCTTTATAGAACGTCGCAATCAACCGCATCATGTTTGCCTGTTTGTGATTTACCAAGCTAGTTTACGTTCAACAGTTTGCCATTGTTTTCTGAACGACCAACGTTCATACCATTGTTAAAAGTCAACACAAAACGGCCTATCTCTCATCTGCAAGGTTACATATAACTATCTCTAAATAACACATCGGTGTGTGATGTAGTCACATATGAGTAACTATGTATACTTTGGGTAAATAGTTTATAGAGCACTTAGATCACAGATGTTTGTCGAATGTACCGAATGTTATGAATCTTAGGATACATGTTTTGAGCGATAATCATAAAACATGATCTTTACTTAGGTAATTTTGTTTCTAATCTGTGAATGGTTGATTGGGTTTGTGGGTGGGTAGTTGGTTGGTTGATTGGGTTGGTGGGTGGTTGGTTGGTTGCTTGGTTGCTTCATTGATGGATTGCTTGGTTGCTTGCTTGGTTGCTTGGTTGTGGATAGTCTGGAAGACTGAATTTCCGCTCGACATAAGTTCAGTGCAATGGCTCTCAAATTGTCTGGGCTTTTAAAGATGGCTTTCTCCTATCGAAGTGAGGCTCGTGTTAAGACCGTTCTCCCGACCTTGTATCACAGGCTTGCTCCTGTCGAAGTGAGACTCGTGTGGAGACTGATCTCTCGATCTTGTAGCAAGTACCGTTACCAACAGGAATGTGCAGCAGAGCTCTGCTTCCCTTCTCCAAGCTCAGAAACCAGCGGAGTGTGCAAGACAGAGACTGGAATCTCACATCTGCGGGGGTCGTCACCCGCTCGTTGTATACAGCACATACAGATTAGATAGGCCGAAGCCCGAGCTGATAGTTCCCTCTACAGGTTTGAAGTCGTCTCTAGTCAACAGACTCCAACAGAGGTCACCATGACTAAATGAATTAGTACGCACGCTTTTAAACTGTCGGTGTGTTAATGTCGAGGTAACAGGATCAATCCCTACACCGGTCAACTGGACTGAAATGTTTTCTTCTCGTCCTTGAATTGGGGACGTAGATTACAAGTACCTCAGAAATCGAGCCTAGAAGTGGGTTCGCATGATGGCAAGGGGCACGGGTAATAAGGAAAGTTAACCCAACATGCAACAATCAGTCAATTCTACTAGAAATAGTAGCACGTGTATGGACTACGATTGAGTTCAAAGCGAGCAAACGCTACAAAATGACAGACTGCAAGCCATTGCCTGGTGAATACTGCTGGAGCAGTGGTTCTCAACCTTTTTTGGCTTCACAATATTTTAAGAACGCCATTCCCCCCTTCCTATCAAAAATTTGGCTCGTGCCCCCCTTCACCATATTTTAAGAACGTCATCCCCCCCCCCTTTCATATTTCCTACCTAAAACTCCCCCACCCCCACACAGTATACGTAAAAATGGAAGGTAAATATGTTAAAACAGGTCTAGACATCCACATAAATCGTGATTTGTGGGTCTACTTACTTCATAAAGTGAATTTTAGAAGGATGAGACGTGCATAAATGTAAAGTATGAAGGGAAAAGCAATATCAAGTAATCGGTTCTTGTATTAACGCGATCTTGAAATGATCTCCACCCCCCCCCCCCTGGAAACCCTAAAATTCCCCACCGGTTGAGAACCACTGTGCTGGAGAATGAAACATGTTCTGAGTTACATATTCACAATCTCCGTCATGTGCTTCCGCTTCCTTCTTCCATTTGTCGGTAGATAAAGGCATTAGGACGTATTGGGTCCATATGCTGGCCTCATATTTGTATAGACCAATCTACACCAACTGGCTGGTGTCGGCAATGTCACGCCGGCTGACTTTACTTCCCAGAACAGTTCCTGGTACCAAGTTTAGGCTGAGTCGAGCTGAGAGTCCAGGTACATTTTGCCTGAGTCGACCAGAGAGTCCAGGTAAGTTTTACCTTTTTTTTCCGTTCGCTCGCTTTGAAGAAGTCGATACACATGCAACAACTTCTAGTGCACAGGGCTGGTTTCTGCGTGAGGATGAGCTTTCCCCATGACCCGTGCTCCTCGCTATCTGGCGAACACCCACCCACTTCAGCTTTAACGGAAATTCCCACACATGACCACCGAATGATAGGTTTATCATGGCCACTGCGCTAACGCGACCTGATAATTAATGTTCCTTCTGTAGACGCCTGTTATGACCTTTTTGTTCATTACTTATTGATACCGTTGACGTTTTCTGGTTAAGCCTCCTCTGATTATGTTTTCCTTCCGTCTAAAGTTATATGCGGTTATAATGCTTCCCTTTTCCTTCTGTTATTTCGGCCTATTATCTTCTGCTGCCCGCCTCTCTTGCGTTCCCTTGTATTATATCCCGCCTCCTATTACACCCTAGTGTCTTCTTCTGTTACAAATATATTTTTGTCTTAACATGTTTTTCATCTTCCATGTTATATATAGCACATCTGAGATTTTCCTTCTTCTATTTCACACTGTTAAGTTCTTTATTTTCTTGTTTTACAATGTTATATTATTTCTTCTGCTCTTGAACACGTTTTATCTTCTTGTCTCTTTGTGAGCTCCTTCTGTCCTTAACTTTCTTCAGTTTCTGCCCGCCAGCCCGCCCGCCCGCTCGCCCGCCTGTCTGTCCGTCCGTCCGTCCGTCCGTCTGTCTGTCTGTCTGTCTGTCTGTCTGTCTGTCGCTCTGTCTGTCCGTCCGTCCGTCCGTCCGTCTGTCTGTCTGTCTGTCTGTCTGTCTGTCTGTCTGTCTTCCTGTCTGTCTGTCTGTCTGTCTGAATTTTACACTGTGTTCCCAGCCCTACGCGCTGGCATCTATATGCTAACCGCTAGCCTGTCTTTGCATTCACAATAATACAGATGGCAGGAATAACTAACTCTGACATTCTTGTCTGGAATGTGGAACATTGACATCTTTGGAGGTGATAAGGAGGGTGAAGGGAGAGAGTGATGGAGAGAGAGAGAAAGAGAGAGAAAGAGAGAGAGAGAGAGAGAGAGAGAGAGAGAGAGAGAAGAGAGAGAGAGAGATTCGTGCACACACAGAGTGAAAGACAGTCAAAGAAAGAGGGGTAGAGGGAGATAGAGGGAGATATTCATGCACACACAGAAAGAAAGACAGACAGACAAAGATAGATAAAGAGCTACAGGACACAACATACAAATTAGAAAGAAAGACAGACAGACAGACAATCAAATCAGTTATGTTTTTGGGAATTACTTCAAATGCGGTCCTTGAACCTTGAGATAGTATCTGCTGTCATTTCACAGCCATTCATCCATCGTTGTCCATATTCATTTCTCGTTGATCTTTATACGTATGAGTTATCTAAATCTGACAGCGTACTAAGCAATATCAACCGAGACTGCCTCATGTGGTTCTATAAGTACAGCACAATGTCGAGACGAAACATATAGGTACAACTATCAAGCTACCAGTCCGTTCATGCATGCCATGGTGCGACCTTTCTCAATCGGAATTTTCTGGAAGCAGAGGGACATAAAGGTAGCTAAGAGCAATACAGGAGGTTTTGATGATATAAAATGTAGGAGGAAAAACTAGCGGAACTCAACATATTTGCAAGAAATAAACATGTCTTCTCCGTAGAACAATGACAATAATATCCAAATTGTTATGTATCTTGCAATAGCTGATCACACAAGTGTTTCGTCGACTGTACATGAATTCAACTAAATTCTACATTTTACCCATGGGTAACTTGGCTGAGAAAGGCTGGTTTAGTCTCATTCATTCATTCATTCATTCATTCATTCATTCATTCATTCAATAAAGTGTTGTCTCCACAAATAAAATTACCTTGCTTCTACTAAAGTGTTTTGTTTGTTTCTTTTTTTCATATTGGATGAAACATTATCTAAATAATATAGGAAGAATGTCTTCGTCAGCCTTCTTCTTCTTAATCATCATCTTCCTCTTCTTCCTCATCATCTTCTTATTCTTCGTCCTCTTTATCCCCCATTGGGACATATATCCTTAACCAACTCAAGCCAGGCAGCCGTATCATTTGCTATCTCCTGCAGCTGGCACCAAGACTTCCCCATGTTACTCATCTGTTTCTAGTTCTCTTCTCTCTGTGTTGTGAGTCTCAGTTTATTTAGTTTGTCCTGTGGGTTCCAGTGAAAGGACATACTAGTTATATTACAATAATACTCTCAGATTTGCTCAATGTATGTTTAATCACGAGCCGGCAATTCTCACTCGTCGATGATTCGTTGGAGTCTAACTCTTCACCTACACTCCGCATTAATTACTATGTTATACTCTTGGAGATCCTTCTATTCTGCACAGACAGAATCAATGAATGTTTGTAGTGTAGCAGTAATTATGTTAGTCTGTTCCCTGTGTTTCTGATCCATATAGAAATACTGAAATAACGTTAGAATTCAGCATTGTACGTCTGATACTAGTTTTAACAGATTCATTGCCAAACGAAAAGTAGGTTTGGACAAAACAAAAATTGATGGCGGAAAATGGGAAGTAGGAGTTTGCCATAGTGTTGTGCTAAAAGTTGTTAATATGGTTACAGACATGATAATATATCAAATTAAAGGAGGTTACCTAGGGAAAAACTAAAGTATCGATATTTTAATTTAGGCAAAATTTCGCATTGACATTTCGGAGATATGTAAAGCCATGGTAGATACGGAAAGTCGCTTAATCATCCCATGTCACTTAATTAGTCAATGTTTTTGGCTTCCAAATGTTTCCAGGTTTTATTAAAGCTCCTCTTGCATTTCATATTCGTATTTCTTCTTCTTCTTCTTCTTCTTCTTCTTCTTCTTCTTCTTCTTCTTCTTCTTCTTCTTCTTCTTCTTCTTCTTCTTCTTCTTCTTCTTCTTCTTCTTCTTCTTCGTCTTCGTCTTCTTCTTCTTCTTCTTCTTCTTCGTCTTCTTCTTCTTCTTCTTCTTCTTCTTCTTCTTCTTCTTCTTCTTCTTCTTCTTCTTCTTCTTCTTCTTCTTCTTCTTCTTCTTCTTCTTCTTCTTCTTCTTCTTCTTCTTCTTCTTCTTCTTCTTCTTCTTCTTCTTCTTCTTCTTCTTCTTCTTCTTCTTCTTCTTCTTCTTCTTCTTCTGCGTTCATCCTGAGTGTTGTTTTTTTCAGATGTAATTGCGTTGTGCCAAGTTTATCTACGCCTTTAGGCCGACACATCCGACTTCTGCCGGTGTTTTTAACCGGGTTAACCTTCCCTGGAAATTCGTATTTTAACATCACTATCTGTTTCCTCATCTTTCTTTACACTTCTTAGTATCAGACAGAATGTAATGCCAGGTCATGTTCGATAGTCTATGGCACACACATTAAGTGATGAACTGGCTGCTTTCAGGCCAACAAATATGGCAAGGATATGACTAACAGATACATGTGAACCATGGCAAGGATATGCCTAACAAATATATGTGAAATTTGGCAAGGATATGACTAACTGATAAACGTGAAACATGACAAGGATATGATAACAGATACATGTGAGACATGACAAAGATATAACAAAGATGCATGTGAAATATGGCAAGGATATGACTAATAGATACATTTGCAGATAATGTGCTGGTGTACAGACAAGGAAGAGACGGGGGAAGTTTGGCTGAAGATTTACAGACGGCAGTAAACAGGGAGTGATGCAGAGATGCAGGGGCTGTTATAAACCCAGACAAGGCATTCGTTGTGTGGCGTTCTCTGGATAACCGAATCGTGAAGGCTGATTTCCAATTTGTTATATAGAATGGATGCTTGCTTCCGGTATAAATGGCGGCGACGTAACGTTCATTCTTCGGGAGACGCTGTAATTTAGTGTTTTCCTGTGGATTATGTGGTGTTATTTCGTATTCGCTTATTGGAAGTGTTCACAGGAAGCCACGGTAGGCAGGTGGTGGATGAAACTTTGAGGGCAGCCGACAGATAGTTGTTGGTTATGGTCTAAAGTGTCACGACGGTAGGCAGAAGATCTCTTTCACGGGACAATGGCTGGCGTCACCGACCAGTATGGTCACGGCCAAGGAAGGAAAGCAAACCTACCTTCATTAAGAAAGGAAAACTATCTTCATTAATAGTGCCTTGTTCATTATGATTCGCCTAACTACAGATCACTGCAAGACAAGGACAGAGACATTAAAATTAGCAACATGGAATGTTAGGACGTTAAACGACGACGAAAAATTAGATACCATCAAACAAGAAATAGAAAGAGAGAAAATTAATATGTTATGGATGTACAAAATGAGAGGGACAGGAGCAGGCATTAAGACAGATGAAGATTTTAAGATTATTTATTCTGCAGGAGAAGATCGACAGAGAGGGGTAGCAATTATCTTGAATCGGCAAACATCAAAATCTGTTCAAAGATATTGGACGATGTCAGACAGAGTTCTACTAGTTAAATTAAGCGGCAAATCTTGTAGCATAAACTTTATTCAAATATATGCCCCAACAGGAGAATCCAGGGAAGATAGTGTAGAGGAATTTTATAATGACATTGAGTCTGCTTTAAGGAAATGTAAAAATTCAGAAATAAACATCATAATAGGGGACTTCAATGCAAAAGTAGGAAATCAGGGTGATAGATACACAGTATCTAGAATGGGCAAAAGAGCAGGGAATGATTGTAGGAAACACCTGGTTTAAACAACACCCTAGAAGATTATGGACATGGAGGAGTCCTGATAGCAGGATTAGAAACCAGATTAACTACAGTTTGATTAGCAGAAGGTTTCAAAATGCGTTAACAATTGCAAAAAAACTGTTCCCAGTGCTGATTGTTAAAGTGAATACAGATTACTTACAGGTACATTGATGGTAAAGTTAAAGAATGTCAAGTATATAAAAGGAAACACTAAATATGATCTTTGTACATTGAGAAATGACATGAAAATACAAAATAAATTCAACATAGAAGTACAGCACAGATTTGATGTATTGTCTGATCTACGGATCCTATTTCAGGGTGACCACAGGATTTCAAAGATTCAAGCATCATAACACTGTACAAGAACAAGGGCGATCGGAGCGACTGCAACAACTATAGGGGTATCTCACTTCTGTGTATTGTTGGAAAAGTATTTGCCAGAATTGTTATGCGGAGACTTCAAGTCCTAGGAGATCAAGTCTACCCCGAATCACAGTGTGGCTTTCGACAGAACCGGTCTACCATTGATATGATATTCTCATTGCGACAAATGCAACAAAAATGCCGTGAACAGAATCAACCACTGTTTATTGCCTTCATCGACCTCACAAAGGCATTTGATTTGGTCAGTCGTGAAGGTCTGTTCAAGGCACTAAAGAAGATTGGCTGCCCACCAACTCTTCTGTCCATTGGGGAATCGTTCCACACAGGCATGAAGGGTGTAATCAAGTTTGATGGTGCAACTTCTGAAGAGTTTGAAATCAAGAGTGGAGTTAAACAAGGTTGTGTACTAGCTCCCACCTTCTTTGGGATATACTTTTCACTTCTACTGAAATATGCCTTTCGTGATCAGGATGGTGGTATATACACTCACTCACGCTCAGATGGCGGCCTCTACAATGCTCAGAGATTGAAGGCCAAGACCAAAATTAGGAGGGTACTGATCAGAGAGTTGCTTTTTGCAGATGATGCTGCAGTTACGACCCACTCTGAGGAAGATTTGCAATGTCTACTATCTGCATTCTCCAATGCTTGTTCTGAATTTGGTTTAACAATTAGCAAAAAGAAGACACAGATTATGTCACAAGGTGCACATGGGGTACCATCAATCTTTATTGACGACGCCGAACTAGAGATGGTAGACCATTTTACATATCTAGGATCAGTGGTAAATAGCAAATTATCCCTCGATCAGGAAATCAACATCCGGATTGGTAAGGCAGCAACAACAATGAACAGGTTAAGAAAAAGAGACTGGGAGAACAGAAAGCTTACTGCAAAAATAAAAGTCATTGTCTATTAAGCCTGTGTCCTTAGTACTCTTCTTTATGGCAGTGAAACCTGGACAACTTACTCACACCAAGAGAAACGTTTTAACAGCTTTCATATGCGATGTCTCCGAAGAATTCTTGGTATTAAGTGGCAAGACAAAATCACAAATACTGAAGTAATGGAAAGATCAGGTTGTGTGACTGTTTATTCCATGCTCTGTCTTCGTAGACTTAGATGGATAGGACATCTTAGGAGGATGGATGATGGTAGAATACCAAAGGACATCTTTTTTGGTGAATTACAGATGGGTAAGAGATCTCAGGGTCGGCCTCTACTACGATACAAAGATGTGTGTAAGCGGGACATGATTGATACAGGCATTGATAATGCACATTGGAGCAAGTCGCCGCTGAACGTGTTGCATGGAGGGCAAACATCAGAAATGGAATAAACACAAAGGAGAAAATTATTGCAGATAAGTCACACGCTGAGCGTTTGAGACGTAAGATGGTGCATGATGGTGGAAATGACCACCTGTTCACATGCACCCACTGTGAACGGACATTTACAGCGCAAAATTGGCCTTATCAGTCACATTCGCTACCACCATAGGTAAAAGTTATTATGCCTTTTTAAAGCACAAACTATCGTCTGTCAAGACGGCAAGGTGCCAATGATTTTAGGGTGTGGATGATCAATGGGAAATGTTGAAGAATTCAATCAATTTGGTTGCAGAAACAACTATTCCAAAATTAAAGAAGGTGGGTCGTAAGAAATCGATGACTGAAGAAATTATAAACTAATGGAAACAAGAAAACTCACCAAAAATAATCCTGCCAAAATACAAAAATTCACAGACAAGTCAGAATATTATGTAAGGAGGCAAAAGAAGCATGGCTCGAGAAACATTGCATAAAAATTGAAAAACAACACAACAGTAAAAATACCAAATTAGTGCACAAAAGAATTCAGGAACTTAATAATTGAACCAGAACATCAGCAGGCTGTCTAAACACTAAAGATGGCAAAATCATAATAGAAAAAGATCAGATTCTACATGAATGGTCAGATTATGTAAAAAACCTGTATGATGATAACAGAGATGAACAGTATGATATTTGATTTAATAATGAAGGACTGCCAATTTTGAAGATGGAGGATCGGAATGTTCTTAAACATGTGAAGGCTGGCAAGACCCTCAGTTCAGATAACATAACAACAGAAATGATTACAGCTTTAGACGAATATGGAATAGATCAAGTCACCAGACTGCTGAACACATTATATGATACCATAGACATACCTTCTGAATTATGTAATTCTGTATTTACTGCAATCCCGAAGAAATCAGGAGCCGTGGAATGTGAACAACATAGAATAATTAGTATAATGAGTCACATCACACAGATTTTGCTACGAATTATCATGCAAAGAGTAAGAAAGAAAATAGAATATGAAATCCATCCATCCATCATGTGCCATGCCGGTAAGCGTGGGCGGTCATGTTCCGCCATCTCACCCGATCACCAGAGTCGTGGATCAGCTCCGTGTTTCTGTCTCGACCATGCCACAAGGCCAAGCCATCCAGGTACTTGCTTCTAGGTCTTCCCCTTGGTCTGTTCCCCTCGATCTTACCAGTTGTCACCAAATTCTCCAATCCATTTCTTCTCATAACATGCCCAAAAAATTTTGACTGTCTACGTCTAATTTCTCTAATCAATTTACGATCTTCATTTGTTTCTTGAAGGACTTGTTCATTGGTCTTTCAGGCTGTCCATGGTATTCTTTGCATTTTCCTCAGAAACCACATCTCTACAGCCATCAGATGTTTTTCAGCCTGACTGCTCATTGTCCACGCTTCACATCCATACAAAAGTACAGGTTCAATGTAGCATCTCAACACTCTTTTTCACGTTTCAATTGACATCTTTTTATTGGTCAGTATGTTTTTCATCTTGCTAAAGGTTACTTTTGCCATGGCGATTCTTGTTCTAATCTCTTCAAGGCATCTCCCATCAGATGTTATTACTGTTCCGAGATAATTGTACCTGCTCACTTGTTGAAGAATATTCCCATTTACTTGTATATTACATTGTGGTATTTCGTCCTTCCTAGTGACAACCATAATCTGTGTCTTTTTACAATTTAATTCTAACCCTAGTTGTTCACTGTGTGTAACAATCGCATCTACTAAATTTTGCAGGTCCTGTTCATTGTCTGCAATCAAGACTGTATGAAATAGGGGACGAATAATGCGGGTTTGTAGAAGGAAATGGTACAGTAAATGCTATGCATATGCTGCGATCAGTTATTGAATGTTCCATAGAAGTAAACAAAGATATACAACTTTGCTTTATTGACTACACAAGATTACGCTCAGTAGTTTGCCATTGTTTTCTGAGCGACCAGCTCATATACCCCGTAAGTTACCGACGCGGGGAGAACCTTGGTAAATATAGTAAGGAAAATATTAGCAGTTACATTTGAAGCAGGGCAAAGATAAAACTAACGTATACCAAGGAAATAAGAACATGTTTGCTACAAGACTGACATTATTCACCATGACTGGTCCTACCAGCTTTCAACTGGATCATCCGCTACCAGACATGAAATGCTATGCACTCTGTGAGCTGCGAGCCCGTCGAGATGCACGCTGTGATCGATTGTATGCTGTCATGTCACACTATTCATCTGATTCTAGTTACACTGACAACACGTACTGTCGAGTGACAAGTACTGAATTTTGACAAGGGAAAGTCAAACATGATGAGACTAAACAGGAAAAATAATTAATTACCTTTCTTGAAAATAGACTCCACAAGGTGAAATTATAAACAGTGTTTGTGTGTGTGTGTTTGTGTATGCTGTGTGTGGGTGTGTGCGTGTGGGTGCGTGTGTGTGGGCGCGCACGCTTGGTAGCTCGTGCACATATATATATATATATATATATATATATATATATATATATATATATATATATATATATATATATATATATAGGTAATGTTGTCGGCATCACATTGCCCCCCCCCCTTGACTTCCCAAAACCTTTTCTGGTGTCCAGCTTAGGCTGAATCGACATGGGATACCAGGTCAAACTTAAAAACACAAACATATACACATAAACGACGAAGAGAATTAGAGACAAAGAATAGTAATATGAAACAAAATATGGAAGGAACTGCAAGAGACTGCAAAGACTGATGACTGACATCATGTAGTTAATAGTCTGTGCTTCCTTGCTGCAAGAAAGGCAGAATAAGAGGAAGCAGATGTATGCTCAAAGCCAACTGCTTGCACTCTCACACGTGGCACTTTAGTTAGTGTTCTGATGCCACTGGTAGCTTTGGCATCGACTTAGAAAACCTGGACTGCGCAAACATTGAAATATGTGTTTTTTTTTTATTCAACGACCTCGTATAACCTTTCTGAGTCGCTAAATCTGACTGGTTATTGTTGTTTTTACTGAAGGAAGTATAAAATAGGTAGTCTTTAGCAGACACTGCCGTGTGGGAGGTGGTGGAAGGTGGAGTCTTAATACTTCCTCACATGTTCTAGATTACAAAATATAAGATGGGGTTACCTATCTCTTCCTAGTCGCATTTTCCAACCCAGACAATTCTTAAGTCGTCTTATTTCCATGCTTGTAAGGCTGGGTGGATCTCACACCGCATTATCGAAACAACATAATCATGCCTCTGCTGGGGATTGAACACAGGTCACTTTATCGACAGGCAAAAGCACTAACTTCTATGCCACTTCAGCATTAAACGTCCTGTACTATTCTTCCTCCATCTTTGTTTATATCTCGCAACAGTGCATAGGCCCTTAGCCAACTCAAACGAAGCCCTTGGTAGACATGTTCATGATCTGCAGCCCTACCTACCAGAATTCACTAGTCTTGGTAGACATGTTCACGATCTGAAGCCCTACCTACCAGAATTCAGTAGTCATGGTAGACATGTTCACGATCTGCAGCCCTACTTACCAGAATTCAGTAGTCTTGGTAGACATGTTCACGATCTGAAGCCCTACCTACCAGAATTCAGTAGTCATGGTAGACATGTTCACGATATGCAGCCCTATGTGCCAGAATTCAGTAGTCATGGTAGACATGTTCACGATCTGCAGCCCTACCTACCAGAATTCAGTAGTCATGGTAGACATGTTCACGATCTGCAGCCCTACCTACAAGAATTCAGTAGTTTTGGTAGACATGTTCACGATTTGCAGCCCTACCTACCCGAATTCTGTAGTCATGGTAGACATGTTCACGATCTGCAGCCCTACCTATCAGAATTCAGTAGTCATGGTAGACATGTTCACGATCTGCAGCCCTACCTATCAGAATTCAGTAGTCATGGTAGACATGTTCACGATCGGCAGCCCTATGTACAAGAATTCAGTAGTTTTGGTAGACATGTTCACGATCGGCAGCCCTACGTACAAGAATTCAGTAGTCTTGGTAGACATGTTCACGATGTGCAGCCCTACCTACAAGAATTCAGTAGTCATGGTAGACATTTTCATGATCTGCAGCCCTATGTACAAGAATTCAGTAGTTTTGGTAGACATGTTCACGGTCTGCAGCCCTATGTACCAGAATGCAGTAGTCTTGGTAGACATGTTCACGACCTGCAGCCCTACCTACCAGAATTCAGTAGTCTTAGTAGACATGTTCACGGTCTGCAGCCCTATGTACAATAATTCAGTAGTTTTGGTAGACATGTTCACGATCTGCAGCCCTATGTACAAGAATTCTGTAGTCATGGTAGATATGTTCAAGGTCTGCAGCCCTATGTACAAGAATTCAGTAGTTTTGGTAGACATGTTCACGATCTGCAGCCCTACCTACCAGAATTCAGTAGTCATGGTAGACATGTTCACGATCTGCAGCCCTACCTACCAGAATTCTGTAGTCATGGTAGACATGTTCACGATCTGCAGCCCTACCTACCAGAATTCAGTAGTCATGGTAGACATGTTCACGATCTGCAGCCCTACCTACCAGAATTCAGTAGTCATGGTAGACATGTTCACGATCTGCAGCCCTACTTACCAGAATTCAGTAGTCTTGGTAGACATGTTCACGATCTGCAGACCTACCTACCAGAATTCAGTAGTTTTGGTAGACATGTTCACGATATGCAGACCTACCTATCAGAATTCAGTAGTCATGATAGACATGGTCACGATCTGCAGCCCTACCTACCAGAATTCAGTAGTTTTGGTAGACATGTTCACGATCTGCAGCCCTACCTACCAGCATTCAGTAGTCATGGTAGACATGTTCACGATCTGCAGCCCTATGTGCCATAATTCAGTAGTCTTGGTAGACATGTTCACGATCTGCAGCCCTATGTACAAGAATTCAATAGTTTTGGTAGACATGTTCACGATCTGCAGCCCTACCTACCAGCATTCAGTAGTCATGGTAGACATGTTCACGTGTTCAGCCCTACCTACCAGCATTCAGTAGTCATAGTAGACATGTTCACGATGTGCAGCCCTTTGTACAAGAATTCAGTAGTCTTGGTAGACATGTTCACGATGTGCAGCCCTACGTACCCTTATTCAGTAGTCATGGTAGACATGTTCACGATCTGCAGCCCTACTTACCAGAATTCAGTAGTCATGGTAGACATGTTCACGATATGCAGCCCTATGTGCCAGAATTCAGTAGTCATGGTAGACATGTTCACGATCTGCAGCCCTACCTACCAGAATTCAGTAGTCATGGTAGACATGTTTACGACCTGCAGCCCTACTTACCAGAATTCAGTCGTCATGGTAGACATGTTCACGATATGCAGCCCTACCTACCAGAATTCAGTAGTCTTGCTGCATACGGGAAGTGACGAATGGTAAACACAATCAGGTTCCACGGGAATTCATTTTCAATAGCGGGCAATATATAACTAAATGACTGCACGCGTATGGTCGATAGGAAATTATGTTTTCACCCACACATTGTCCGCCAACTACCGAAACATTTACAACACTCATCAACCAATTAATACAATATGAAATGTTGTGCCGCGTGACTTCGACTTTAGAAATATCACCCCTTTCTACAGAGAATCAGTGAAAATATGGGCTTCAATATAACCCCGGTATTCACGGCGGATGAATAATGTAACTGTTAACATAAGTAAACATTTGGCGCAGAAATGTTTAATGCCTAATCAGTCCATCAGTCAGTCAGTCAGTCTTTTAGAAAAACTTAAGTGTCGATAGGGGCAGAGGAGAGGGAAAAGAGAGAGAGAGAGAGAGAGAGAGAGAGAGAGATAGAGAGAGAGAGAGAGAGAGAGAGAGAGAGAGAGAGAGAGAGAGAGAGAGAGAGAAAAGGGGATTGGTCTCGGTGGCGAAGCTGGCACGCAGATTGATTCTCACTACGAAGGTGCAGGGTTCATTTTCGCACCCCGACATTCGCTATGAGGGTGCAGTGTTTTTTCGCCCTGGGTGTCGTAGCTGGGGCTACGGAGTTCGTGCTCTATGAGAGATTTTCGGTAGGTTGCTCTGTGGAGAGAAGACCGAACCAAATGGGATAAAATCCGTTGCAATGAAGCCGATCCCCCTGTCTCTAAACCCTTTTTACAATGAACAGT
The DNA here is from genome assembly GCA_963921405.1 of Cepaea hortensis. Classification (NCBI taxonomy): domain Eukaryota; kingdom Metazoa; phylum Mollusca; class Gastropoda; order Stylommatophora; family Helicidae; genus Cepaea; species Cepaea hortensis. The sequence goes on along the minus strand of OY992877.1, from coordinate 127,921,966 downwards.
GGACGTAACATGAGAGCAGGTAAACTAATTCTGGTGGCAGCCTACTTGGGGTATGATTTTCAGCTCTTATTATGGTGACTATATCATGTACACAGAGAACCTGATCTATATCACACCGGTTGTCTTTGCTTACTTAGATCTTTGATGCCCATGTTATGATGTTGGATCGACCCCAGAGCCGTACTGGTGACTGACAGACTGGTGTCATTACACGTGATCGAACCCAGAGCCCTACTGGTGACTGAAAGACTGGTATCATTACAAGTGATCGACCTCAGAGCCCTACTGGTCACCTAAAGATGAAAGACAGGTGTCATTACAAGTTATCGAACCCAGAGCCCTACTGGTGACTGAAAGACCGGTGTCATTACAAGTGATCGAGCCCAAGATAATCACTGTTTTGGTAAGCGAACCTAAGCTAGTACGGCTACGCTGCAACTTGAACAAATAAATATGTAGCTATCTGGACACACGAGGTTATGGAGACAAAGTGTGGTACATTAGCTGGACAACGACCCATCATTTGTATGTCTATCCTCAAAAGACAGAAGGGCAACTAGTGGTAAGCTAGTTGGGCAACAACCACCAATTTGTGTGTCTATCCTCATAAGACAGAGGAGCTCTGTTCCAGCCGTTTGAAAAATTAACATTTATCGATTGGCTATCAAAGAATAAACTAAGCAATACATTTTTTTTCCGCATATCATATTAAAGGACATCGCTGTCAACACCAGCATTTTACCGCTGTTGGTGATTTCTTGGCAAGATTACGCTCAGTAGTTTGCCATTGCTTTCTGAGCGGCCGGCTCACATATCCCGTATGTAACGGGAGCGGCGAGAACCGCTACCAATTCTGGAGCAGCTGCGATTGCTCACGTGGATAAACGGGATTACGGAGAAAGTCGCTAACCCCTAGGCCAGGGATGGCAAATAAATATATAGTGCACAACACACCGGATGACAGAGGTAAAATTATAATCTACACGGAGATTTGGATCATTCACCCTAAATAACGTCATCACGATGCCTCTAAATTATAAAGTTAAAATCTCCGGTATGGCCGTAGCCTTGATTCTTTACTCATGTAAGTATGTGCTCCGATATATACCCATTTACCTTTATCAACTATCCCATTTATAAGTGCAAATCAATACCTAGCAGGTTATTTACCCTTTAAAATGACTGTATCTCTCATTATTTTGAATTTGTGAACTAGGTGAACTAGACAACTGGATTCGTATACTGGTATATATATTTTGTTTCCGTTTTGCTTAACGTAAAATGTTGTTTGTTTACAAAAGACACTTTAAGTACAGATACTTTCTTTTTGTTTTTTAAACTGACTTGTTTAAAATGTGTTGTTGAATGTACCTCATGCTTTGTAATTGTTCGCGCTAGAACACGAGGCTTCTTTTGTGTTTACCCTTTTTGTTGTCAGTCCTTGTTCTTCCTTAGATTAGAATAACTTGGATAAAGGCAACCAATACTCAGATGACGGTTTCTTTCTTGTCCATGCGTGCGGTTGTTTACCTAGACAGAATGTTCTAGTTACATTGTACACCCACGCCCATTGCTGGATTAAATGGTATTCTACACCCACACCCAGCGTGGAATTAAGTTCTGGTTGTTCAAACTACTTATTTTCGAGGCCGGCTCTTTTACCTTTCAAAAACCAACACTGATGCAGATATTCATGTTCTTCCTCCACCACCTCCTTCTCCTCCTCCTCCGCCATAGTCTTCCTCTTATTCGATTTTTTCTTAGCTTAAGGATTCGCCGGGGCGAAATGATTAAGCCGACTGCTTCGCGACCTAAAGGTCGTGGGTTCGTTTCCCGGGATAGAATCCTTCAAAGTACGTGAGAGCACTTCCGGTCCCCATCATGGCGGATAGGCATTTAAACCGTTAAGTCCTCTGGAGTGTTTACGGTTTGCATTCGCATTTTCCTCATGTTGGACTGGTAGTGCATGATTCCGTCGCCCTGCTACTGAGTGAGTGCATGTCGCGACACTATGAGCTGTGAATTTCGTGTTGAATGCTTTTACATCTGTCTGCGGTCATCTGTAACGTGAACTACATGTTTGGAACGATGGCGGCCGGCCGTTGCTGAAATGACTGGTTTGCCTTTTCGGTTCACGAGTGCATTTTTCTCGGAGACTCCTGGGGGTCGTCGCTGGAGCTACAGAGTTCGTGCTTTGTGCGGCGCTTTCGGCGGGTCACCCTGCAAAAAGAGAACGAGCCATTAGAGATAAAACCAGGGTCAATGAATTCTTTCTGGTGACCGCCGATTCCATCGACGATGAACTATATTTTTGTGTTGGCATTCTGGCGGCGGCATTTCGCACAGTGTACCTGTGCAGGCTGTTGGCTTGCCGAAACTCTTGTCTTTTAAACATTTCATTTTGCTAACCGAACGGAACGTACTTTTGGGTGATGATGAAATAACACAAGAGTAGCCCTCCAACCTCCCGCTAATGATGAGGGTGAGTGTTGACTCTGGACTACTAAGCAGGACACATACACAAATCAAATGGAAACAACTTAACCTGTGTATATTCAGCTCCGGTATCCTTGGTAGCTTGGTCCAACTGCTTGACTCTACTTCAGAATTCATCAAAAGGTGATATGGATCAGCTTGACTGCACTTTGGGTTGACTAGCCCTCCTACTGACGCATCTTGAAAAGTCAGTCTGGAAAACATTCTTATATCTGACACTGTCATTAGTTCACTAGAGCACTATAGTGCATGGAGCACATGAATACAGCTCTGTACTACTGGTTTGTGTGGCTGAGCGCCGTAATTTTTCCCTTGAGATCACTATTTAAAATGTTGACACAATTTTGTTGGTGTGTTCTTTTGCAACTGCACGTATGTTTATTTAATTACACAAATCACATAACGTGATATTGGGCTGAGACGTGGCTAATTTGTTGTAGTTGGTGGCCATGTTTGTTTCTTGACCTTAGTCAATGTCAATCTTTACTTTCACTCTTGACGTTGACTATTTCTTCATGAAAAGCAATTAACTGTAACTCTTTGTTCTGATAGCCTTATTCAATGTTTATATTCACTAACGTAACTGTTGAAACATTCTTCATTGTTCGTATTCGGGTTCAGTATCAAACGGACTGAGCCTCCCACGGGACAAGTGCCGAAACCGTGCCACATGACAGCATCATTCCAACTGGTCCGACATCTTGGAATTTGTATAGGGTGAAGTATCTCTAATGGCTCGAACAAACACGTTACGCTTTACAGATCTGCTATGCACACAACCCTACAAGTCTGTTGCGTCTTTAAATAACACAGTAACTTTTATTGTAGAACAGTTATCACCGTGGTTGCCATACACCGCCGGCCCCTTGCCGTTCAACGTTCTGCGTATGACCAACACACCCACTGACTACAAATATGTAATGCATGGTTCATTTAATCGCCATGAGGGACTCTAGTTGATGCCTCTGCTATATCTGCCTTTCGCACTGTACACTTGGTAAATTGCTTAACAGTTCTTAACAGCATCACTACTCACGCATAACTTGTAACCACAAAGCTTTGTCACGATGTGTCTCTGCCCGCCATTTCTGGTCGAAGCGTTCTCAAAACTGTGTCAGCTATCCCGCCACCGCTGGTCGGCGTTTACAGCCCATCGTCAGTTGTCAGCTTCAATGTGTTGCTTTCCAATCACAAACTTTCATAACAGGAACATTCTTTAACTGTCGACTGCGTCTTAGATGACTTCAAACATTGCAAAACACTTTCAAACTTCTCCAAATCAACCTTTCCCTGTCACGTCTTAACTCCGTCTAACGAGCACACATTTTCCGGTCTTTTGCCTTGGCGCAGACATGTGACCCCATTAACTCCGCACACTTTTGTTCCCCGGTGTTCGGTTGATTTCTCAACTCGTGTCTTAGTGACATCGTTTTACAAACTTGCTCTGTTTCTCGTACCCATCTCATGGCACTCATCTTTTACTTTATCAAATGCCTTAGTATAATCTTAGTATAATGAAGCATAAATATATGTCTCTCTGTTTCTCTACTGACCTTTCTATTAGTGTTCGTAGTATATATATACAGCTAGTCGTCGACTTACGACCACGATCGGATCCGACAGACTGTCGTAACACGATTTGGTCGTCAGTTGAGTACGCTATGTGTACAGAAATGTGAAGTGATGTTATAAAAATATTTAAGTTAAATTATATCATAAATTTCTTTTATTATTGTTATAAATCATAATTTTCTATGTTCATTTTGTGCCATTTGTATCATCTCTACACCATTTTGTTTGTTATTTTTACATCGTCAGGTTTAAGAAAAACACTGCATTAACTGTACATGTACAACTGGTTTAATATTTGCAAAACATTCAAAATACAGCTGCGGAAAATACTATAGGAAACATTATTATTACATGGTCTACCATCTCTAGTTCGGCGTCGTCAATAAAGATTGATGGTACCCCATGTGCACCCTGTGACATAATCTGTGTCTTCTTTTTGCTAATTGTTAAACCAAATTCTGAACAAGCATTGGAGAATGCAGATAGTAGACATTGTTATTCTTCCTCAGAGTGGGTCGTAACTGCAGCATCATCTGCAAACATCAGGTTATCCATCTAAGTCTACGAAGACTGAGCATGGAATAAACCGTCACACAACCTGATCTTTGCAGACAACGGCGTTCGACTGATAATTGAGGCAGAAATAAATCTTTAAATATTGAGCACAACCCACTACTGGCAATGCTGATCGCATTCTGGTATGAATCTAAGGCCTATCCACGTCAATGTGGAAGCACTAGACTCGAGTTAATAATACGGCTATTGATTGTGGTCGTAAAGTCGAATTGTCGTAAGTTGCATAGGTCGTAAGTCGACGACTAGCTGTATATTGCATTGTTTGTACCCTTTCCTTCCATAAAACCATACTGTTCTTCACTAATTTCCTTTTTTTATTTTCATTCTTTTCGTCTCATTATACTTCTGAGTAGAAGCTTAGTGACATGGTTTATGAGGTTAATTGTACGAAAATCTTCACATTCAATTGCTCCTGGTCTCTTTGGTATTGCTAAAAATACAGATTTTAGCATATCGCTCGGTAAATATCCACTGTCGTAAATATCATTCAGTATTTTGGTTAATATATCTACCCCAAATTCTCCCAATACTTCTAATTCTTCTACTGTGATTTCATCTGGCCCAGCTGTTTTTCCTTTCTTCAAATGCTTCATAGCATCAGCGACTTCTTCTTTAAGAATAAGTGGGCCTTCTAAGTTACTTTCTTCTGTTAATTCTTCCCTTTCTCCGTGGTATAATTCTCTTATATACTCATTCCACCTCTTCATTATAGCACCTTCATCCAATAATATCTTTCTTGTTTTTGATTTCAAACACCCTGTATTTATTCTTATTTTTCTTCCTGTGAGCTCACTGATTTGTCTGTGCATACTTTTTTAATCTTTAATGGAATTTAATTCAATGTTTTTTTTGGGTTGTTTTTTTGCATTGCTCGTTTAACCAACTTTCTTTTGCCTTCACACATTTATCTCTTATTTCTTTAATTATCTTAGCATACTCTTGTTTGTCATTTTTATTCTGTTTCCTTTTGTCCATCAGCATTAAGATTTCTTGATTCATCCATTTTTCCTTAGTTTTTTGGCTTCTCTCCGGTAATATTTCTTTACTAGTTTGATGAATGGAGACACTTAACATTTTCCATTGCTCATTTATACTCTGTATTTCAGCTGTTACATTGTACCTATTTTTCACAGTCACTCTGTATTGTTCTTGAATTCCTTTATCTACTTTTAGAACCTCTTTATTAAGTCTCAAGTTCTTAACCATGTTTTCCCTCTCTTTAATCTTACTGGGCAGCATAAGGACCTCGAAATCACTTGGTCTTTCCTTGCCAAGGCAACCACTGAGACAATCCAACAGATACTTCTGGAGGAGTCCAAGAAAACAGGAAAGAGGAGAACAGCAGACATGTGCTTGACAGATAATATTCAACTATGACACAATTATAAAAACCATGCGGAAGGTCGGGTGGGGGGGGGGGGAAGGTAGGTTGGGGGAGGGGGGGATGCTCCAAAGACTAAGTCACATGCGAAGGCTAAAAAAAAACACACATGATTTTCAAAGGGTTAAAATAACGAGCCCAAGTGCACGTTTTATATTCTGCCTTTTCTTTCACACATTTGTTTGGTATTTAGCAGTATATATGTTAAATTTATGTGGCAGCAAACCCAAGATGAAATACATGTAATAAATTGTCTGATCATAAAAAAGGGTCAGGTTAGGAAGCAATTGGGAAGCGATTTTCCCGTTTATTAAAAGTGCATGGAATGTGGCGGTGTTGATGAGACAGGGTCAGATTTCATAGCGACAAAGTAAACTCTTCATTTTGCCCAGGGGATATTCTGGGCAGACAGTAGTCTGACAAACGACTGGAGGATATCCAACTGTGCACTCCACGAGAGTGCAAGAGAGTAACATCAATTATTCATGAAGATGGTAAACAATCAACACCCAAGTACAATCAACACTCAAGTCTTGTATGTATCCATTGCACAGCTCATCGGCAAATTGAGACTAACTGCTTTCCTTGCATTCCGGGAGGACTCGACTCATCGTCATCATAATATTCCGGGAGCTTTCCTGAACGTCGCTCTCAACACGTCCCTGTCAGTTGTCTCCCCAACCGTTGCCAGGGCTTCCACATCATGCACCGCCTTGCCCACTGCCTCTGCAATGTATTGTATTCTGTCTTCGTGGTAGTCGACTTCTTCCTCTTCTTCCTGGAACCATACCTTTCGTTACTATTCTTTCCAAGACAATGTTAGTTAGTTAGACTGTCGACAGATCATCCTCATTGCACATCGAACCATTCAGTCCATAAGTGCTCTGATCCCCTCCTCAGTAAAACTCGCAGCATGTAGCGGCTCACGACACCAGTTCTGTGTCGGTTTATTACTCTTCTTTGGCTTCCTGCGTAGTGTTATTGTTTGGCCAAACCTCTTTTAGCTTGCTGTTCTCGCAGCCAGACCATGGTTGTAGATTCCCAGTCATCGCTTGGTTCTCGTAAACGACTTACTTCTCGTAGAGCATTCATAATGTCTGCCTGGTCCATGGCTCATCCGAATTACACAGTATCCCTACCTGCAAGTCTGCCAGCCTGCTCATTCTCTTGTAGACCCGCATGCCCTGGCACGAAGATGAGACCGCTCAAGAGACAGCAGCCACTCTCTTCGGGCCCACCCCATCTCTATCATCCAGAGCATACTCATTGAGTCACTAAGGACACATGCCCGATTGAATGTCTGTGTCTCGAGCCATGTTATTGCTTTACTGACTGCCATGACTTCCATAGTCAGACTGCTTGTAGTCAAAGCAAAAGCGCCGGACTCTTCCTTCACAATTTTCCGGCCGGCCTGGGTCGTAAGGCCCATGAACCTTTCACTCCTCGGACGACCGACCCATCCGTGTTAATGACAGCATCATCCTCTAACGAATTGTCCAAGATCAGAGCCTGTTCTTCCACCCCGATCGCAGCGGAATTATTTTGGTCTGCATTTCCTGTCTAGTTGGATGCACACTGAAAAGGATGTACAGAACTCTGTTAGCACTTATACCCACTCCTCGCCAGGTTCTAAGTCCTCAAGTGAACACACCCGCTGAAGAATGTCTTCGGCTTGACCCAGCCACGACTTTCCTCTTTTTAACCTGCTGCCCTTTACCTTTTTAATCTCGCTATGTGTATTTGCGGTGACTCTGAGATAGGCACCTGCTTGGAAAAATTGTATTCTGTCCCTCATGGTTGGAAAATCAAGAAGGTAGCGCATCGCCCTGAATGCTGTATCTCTTGTACATCCAAAAATAATGCGCATAACTGGTCTGTATCCTTTCCATCCTTTACATTTGCTTATGGCTGAGAGCCAGGATCGCCATCGCATACTCCAAACCAGAAAGGACCAGACCCTCGTAAAGAAGACATGGTGCTGCTCACAGTTTGCCGTCGCCATCACCCGCATCGCAGCCAAACCCCGCTTGGCCTTTGTTATCGCCTGGTCTACATGCTCAGTATAAGCTAGGCTTCGATCAAATCGTATCCCCAGGTAATTCATCGCCTGCGTTCTTTCCATAGTCTCTGAACCCAGATCTACAGTTGCGTTGGGGTGTTGACAATATCCAAGACAATGCATCACAAGATAATTCTTTATACTGCGTAAACATCAACGTAAATATATTTCTGGCACTGTCAATCTTCTTCATTCTATTCATCTTCTCTTCTTCTCCTTCTACGTCTACTACCAATACTACTACTACTACTACTACTACTACTACTACTACTACTACTACTACTACTACTACTACTACTACTACTAATACTACTACTACTACTACTACTACTACTACTACTACTACTACTACTACTACTACTACAAGTATTACTACAATTACTGCTGCTGCTACTGGTACAACCACTATTGCTTCTTCTACTACAACCACCATTGCTAATACTACTAACACTACTACTATAACTACTATTAATATGGCTGCTGTTACTGTTAATGTACAACAACACCAACAACAACAACTACTACTACTACTACTACTACTACTACTACTACTACTACTACTACTACTACTACTACTACTACTACTACTACTACTACTACTACTACTACTACTACTACTACTACTACACACAACAGCAACAGAAACAACATCATTCAATGTGCATAATTAAACTGCCAGGACATCTGAAAATATGAAAATCAGGTGCATATCCGCGCACGTGCGCGTCCGAGAGTGTGAGGAGGGAATGTAACGATATACTTAGTTATTGCTAAATGTATAAACATAACTGTAGTCACAGTCGACTACTGCAGTGTAACAATTGATCCAGGCAATCATCGATCTGTGAATCCATGTTTTTGATCAGTGCGTTATATCTGTGTAACTATGTTATTGTTCATTACTGTATATCTGTGAATCCATGTTTTTGATCAGTGCGTTATATCTGTGGAACTATGTTATTGTTCATTACTGTATATCTGTGAATCCCTGTTTTTGATCAGTGCGTTATATCTGTGGAACTATGTTATTGTTCATTACTGTATATCTGTGGATCCATGTTTTTGATCAGTGCGTTATATCTGTGGAACTATGTTATTGTTCATTACTGTATATCTGTGAATCCATGTTTTTGATCAGTGTGTTATATCTGTGGAACTATGTTATTGTTCATTACTGTATATCTGTGAATCCATGTTTTTGATCAGTGCGTTATATCTGTGGAACTATGTTATTGTTCATTACTGTATATCTGTGAATCCATGTTTTTGATCAGTGCGTTATATCTGTGGAACTATGTTATTGTTCATTACTGTATATCTGTGAATCCATGTTTTTGATCAGTGCGTTATATCTGTGGAACTATGTTATTGTTCATTACTGTATATCTGTGGATCCATGTTTTTGATCACTGCGTTATATCTGTGGAACTATGTTATTGATCATTACTGTATATCTGTGAATCCATGTTTTTGATCAGTGCGTTATATCTGTGGAACTATGTTATTGTTCATTACTGTATATCTGTGGATCTATTTTTATTACGTTATATCTGTGGAACTACGTTTTTGTTCACTACAGTTATATTTGTGGAGACATGTTGTTATTCAGTATTGTGTATCTGTGGAGCCATATTATTGTTATGTACGTTATATCTGTGGAGACATGTTATTGTTCTGTACGTTATATCTGTGGAGACATGTTATTGTTCAGTATTGTGTACACATGGAGACATGTTATTGTTCAGTATTTTGTACATATGGAGACATGTTATTGTTCTGTACGTTATATATGTGGAGACATATTATTGTTCTATACGTTATATCTGTGGAGACATGTTATTGTTTGGTATTGTGTACATGTGGAGACATATTATTGTTCAGTACGTTATATCTGTGGAGACATGTTATTGTTCAGTACGATATATCTGTGGAAACATGTTATTGTTTAGTACGTTATATTTGAAGAGACATGTTATTGTTCAGTACGATATATCTGTGGAAACATGTTATTGTTTAGTACGTTATATTTGAAGAGACATGTTATTGTTCTGTACGTTATATCTGTGGAGACATGTTATTGTTTAGTACGTTATATTTGAAGAGACATGTTATTGTTCAGTACGTTATATTTGAGGAGTCATGTTATTGTTTAGTACGTTATATTTGAAGAGACATGTTATTGTTTAGTACGTTATATTTTAGGAGTCATGTTATTGTTTAGTACGTTATATTTGAAGAGACATGTTATTGTTCAGTACGTTGTATTTGAGGAGACATGTTATTGTTCTGTACGTTATATCTGTGGAGACATGTTATTGTTTAGTACGTTATATTTGAGGAGGCATGTTATTGTTCTGTACGTTATATCTGTGGAGACGTGTTATTGTTCTGTACGTTATATCTGTGGACACATGTTATTGTTCTGTACGTCATATCTGTGACGACATGTTTTTGTTCTAATCGTCATATCTGTGGAGACATGTTATTGTTCTGTACGTTATATTTGAAGAGACATGTTATTGTTCTGTACGTTATATTTGAGGAGGCATGTTATTATTCTGTACGTTATATCTGTGGAGACATGCTGCGCCTTCAGATTTATGGTGTTAACCACATATGTTCACAAACCAATCGTGGTGACCAATATTTACCTTTACTTTTCAATAATTACCTTTTCTTTTCAATATTTACCTTTACTTACCAGAAAATTTCGCGGTACTGACTATAGGCTGGGTCGGCCTTGAAGCCCAGATCATTTTATTAAATGTGAATTCAAACACACGCCCACCGAGTCCGGATATACGCGTTCTATCCGCTGCGCTTCAACGACTCCACTATGTGCGTAAAGCAGCGCAAACACAGCTCCTCATTTTGCCGCAATTTTCCACTTGAATTGCTGTCTGTAAAATACAAGGCTTTTGAAATGAAACAACCAATTACATAATTCTAATATACGATTGAGAATCGCTGGTGTGTGACAATCAATCTAATTACGCCAATATATTTTGGATATTGAATTTTGGTGGTGGCTTTCAGCAAGCACGGGAATTCCAGTATCGCACCCAGTACCGCTTTCTTATTTAATTATTTCCTTTGTCGCACGGTCAGTGTAATTCTGGGGTCTTAGGGCCTGGCCTTTTGGGCGTAATGAGTACCCATGCACGATTTACACCATTCACGGATGCATATTATTGAAAGTATTAGCAAAGGGAAAAACTGTTCGATATTTTTCTTGAACAGCAGAGTGAGATGGAAAAATATATTACTGGGTGATCATTATTAAGAAAGTCCCTTGCAGAACATGGCTCTCAGCACATACTACGAGGAGAGGCCAGACGGACACATAATCAGGCTGCATCTGGTACCATTAGTTTTGGGACTCTTCGCAGGCTATTGAAGATGAGGACGGAGCAAGAATGAGAATGTCCCGAATGTTGTGATGTCACTCAACGCAACTCAACTCTGTGCTCTTCTCATAGCTTGCGGAAGAGATTCTTGATTCTTCGCGAGCTCCCATGACTTATGAAATATCTTGTCCTGCGTGCTGTGAATGTTCTGTGCCCGCCTTTAACCGCTGTCTCTTCTTCCAGGAATCACGCTTTCCACTGATTTTCTTTTTTTTTTTTTTTTCTGTATACCACAGTGACGCTTAATATGGCCAGAACGATATAATCGAAGTCAGGTTACGTATATTATGGATCAAGACAAGATCAAATTTATGTGGAATTGGCACATTTTGTCTGATTCCGAGACGATGCTTACATTGAGTGATGCTCTCTCTCAGCTATAGCTTATTGTTGAAGTCATAAGCACACGGTCAATAGTTGCTGAAACTGTAGGTGATGAGGTCCTGTATAGTTGTGAAATTTCTAGGGAAAGTCAAGTTTCGTGGATCTAATGTCACAGTATTTACGCAGGCATTAATATTATGTCTACATGAAACCATATCGAAGATGTCGATATTTAAGTTAGATTTATGAAATGTATGATTGTTTAAGATATTGATAAGAAGTATTTCATTTCCCGAGGTATCATATAGTTTAAACGATTGTTTTGGAAACTTTATAGAAAAACGGTTCCATTTCCGTTAGAGCCATAGAAGGCAAAGGCACTGAATGGCAATGCATACAACTGGCATGTCAGTATTGTAGATGCCCAGTAACATCTTGCATTAGAAATTGAGTTAGAAAGGCAAGGAGTCTGTGAAGGTTGTAGAATGTATCCGTTGTTTCTAACCTGATGAGGACACATCTGACCACACGCAGCAAAGACAAATACGAGGCGTTACCTCAAGTGTCACAAGCGCTGTGGCTTGTGCATTCCCTGACATGGCGAGTCGACGGTTCCAAAACAGCTGCAAGCATTTTGGAAGCAGACCACATTGTGCTGTTTTCGATGGTATGAGATGTCGGTTGTATAGAAAACAATAGACAATTATTTAACTAAATTGCCTAGTAAATCATAAATAGTCCATAAATGCTGGGATTAACTGCAGCGTATTGTAAAAGACATGCAGCTATCTAAAGTGTGCCGGAGACTAACTGGTCATGCTCATAAACGTTTCAGAAGTTACCAGGAAGAGTGCACACGGTTGCAGTGAAGATTGTATGTGTGGTCATTGTTGGGTTGTATCAGTATAACTAACAAACACTGTTTGTATTGATGTGAACTCGTGTTACGACCGGGTAGCATCTTCACCCGAATAGTCACATCTCTATTCAGATTAAAGTAAAAACCCAGGAAATACACATAAATATCATTGTTGAGTAATCTTTGAGGCATTGAAACAATTTCACAGGTATTAATGGCAGTCTTGGAAGTATAGAAAAGAAAAAGATATTAGAGGGTAAAATGAGATAATATATCAATTGACAGCGATAATGACCAGACATGGATTCATACCTCTCTCTACAAATGACAACAACGCTTCCCTTAATGAATACGTGTACTTCTACGAATGGCCAATTGCACGCCCAGAAACAGGTGTCTTCATCAGCCAAGTCTGTTATCCATTAGACCAAACAGCTATGAAACACGGACAGAAGTACACCGGAACTGTCAAAACTTGGAGCGTACACCGGGAGTATCAGAACCTGAAGCGTACACCGGGAGTACCAGAACCTGGAGCGTACACCGGGAGTATCAGAACCTGGAGCGTACACCGCAAGTATCAGAACCTGGAGTGTACACCGGGAGTACCAGAACCTGGTGCGTACACCGGGGTTATGAGAAGCTGGAGCATATGCCGGTGGTATGAAAACTTGGAGCTTATGCTGGGAGTACCAGAACCTGTAGCGTACACCAGAGGTACCAGAACCTAGAGCATACACCGTGAGTACCAGAACCTAGAGTGTACACCGGGGGTATGAGAAGCTATAGCGTGCACTGTGAGCACCAGAACATAGAGCGTACACCGAGAGTATGAGAACCTAGAGCGTACACAGTGAGTACCAGAGCCTAGAGCGTACACCGGGGGTATGAGAAGCTATAGCGTGCACTGTGAGCACCAGAACATAGAGCGTACACCGAGAGTATGAGAACCTGGAGCGTACACCGGGGGTAAGACAATCGTAAGAAAAGTAATCTCAGAGTTAGATTCTTGCAGTAAATATTGTTACTAACATCATTATCATGCACCATACCGATAAGCGTTGGTGGTCATGGTTGGTAATTTCACGCGAGCACAAGTCACTAATCAGAGTTGTTACTATATATGAAGTGTAATTAAAGTTTACATATATGGGATAAAAGCTAGTTACAATTCTTTTATGAGACATCGCAATCAACCCCAACATTTATTGGCTGTGTGACATTTTCTAGAGAATTTTACATTCAGAATTGTGCCATTACTTTCGGAATGACTGACGTTCAAACCATTGTGGTAAACAACGCAAACCAATATTCCCTCATATTACTGCGAGTGTTTTCGAACCTGGTATGTCGGTACTTTGAAATTGCGTTCTCTACAACTAATCCACAGAAGCCCACAATATTTCGAATAAATTAACCAAATTGATGAACATTACACAACGCCCCAAGGTTTACCCGCTGCTCACATAATTAAATGGAGAATTTGCATTTCAAATGTTGTGCAACAAGTTAATTTTGTAAGGATGGACAGTTTCAAAGTTTCAGATTATTTGTAACATCTTTCTGAGACTGACCGCTTGTAACATTTAGATATTTTTCTCTTTCAGTTTTGTTCTAGTAATGTCTGGACATGAAATATGGGATTTTCATGAATGTGGCAGTATTTGAGAGCTCCTTGGGACTTCAAAGCAATTAGAGCTTCCAATAGAGGCCATGAAGATGTGAATATATAGAAGAATATGTCTTAACTATTAAATACAAAATTTCTAGAAAAACTGGGAATGAAAAGAGAGTTGAAGAAAGACATAAAAAGGGGCAAGTGAAAAATTTTGGATACGTTAACAGACATAACACTCTTATAAAAACTATTCTGGAGGGTAAGGTTGAAAGCAAGCGAGCAAGAGGTAGACAATGATACAAATAGGAAGATAACATCAAGAGATGGACGAACAATCTGACATAATTTAGAGTCAGGGTGAGAGACAGACAGTGTTAGAGATACATTGCATCCAACCTTCATTGTGGAAAGGGCACAAAAGTGATTGATTGATTGATTGATTGATTGATTGATTGATTGATTGGGATTTCTAAATATATTTGATGGGGAGATATCGATCGTCTGCCTTGGCGAGATTAACATTTATCTATTGGAGGTCTTGATTTAATACTCCGACAATGTTTACACAAAGCTGTTTACGACAGCCCAGTGATTGCTCCGTGAACTAAATATATGTATATATTATTATTCCGGCCTATGCAGCCACAATGAATCACGTATATATATATATATATATATATATATATATATATATATATATATATATATATATATATATATATATAATGATGTGTCGAGAAAATGACGATTTCCTTCTTCTGTTTCTGTCTTTCTTTCCGCCCCCCCCCCCCCCACCTCTCTTTCTTTTCTGTTTCCCCTCCCTCCATCTCTCTCCCACTCTCTCTCTCCAACTTTCTCCCAATCTCTCTCCCTCTCTCTCTCTCTCTCTCTCTCTCTCTCTCTCTCGCCGACGTACACAATCTCTGTCTCTCTCTCTCTCTCTCTCTCTCTCTCTCTCTCTCTCTCTCTCTCTCTCTCTCTCTCTCTCTCTCTCTCTAGCCGAAGTACATATACATTTGGAAAATTACCTCTCACTGGATAGATACGAACGTGTCTCTGTGAAGGTTGAATATTTAAATCAACAGGCACAGTATAGGATCTGTTATCAGTTTAAAGCCGGCCGAATCCACCTTGACAGAAAATGTTATGGGACTCATTTTATTAAGTCAGATCGACCTCGTGGTCACGTGGTCTTGCTAAACAACCCCTGATGGAAGAGCGATTTAAAGTTAGGACAACTGGGCAATCAATCGAGATCTTTAGTCACAGAGCTAACATGGCTCTCGTGTATCAAGGAATGTGTCTTTCCCTACACAGATAATGATTCCCTGTCTACAAGCAAATATATCACCAGTGTCTATATTTCTGTCTATCTCCAGCAATATGTCTCGGTCTCCCTGCCTATACTTATCTAATTCCACAAGACGAAAGAAGAATTAGGAAGCATAATGTCGTCTGCTTCTTTTCCTTCTAAATTAGATCGCGTTGCTGCAGATTTCTCCCGCCATGGTCACTCAACATAACTTGGCATCACTGGCAGACTGCGGCTAGCAGACGGCCAGACATGTATAAATTAGTGTGTAAGAGGAACACTTAGCATACAGAACATCTCACAGCTGCCTGGGAAAATGTGATCACCTTTGGGGCTTTCTTAAGAGACGAGGCGCTGGATCTGTCAATAATAAATATTGTTGTCGTCTTGTCTTAGGTCAGCGCTCGCGAAATCCGTGGGGTGTACTGGTGTATCAGCAGAAATGTCCAAGGATAAATCTGTACTGGTGTATCAGCAGAAATGTCCAAGGATAAATATGTACTGGGGTATCAGCAGAAATGTCCAAGGATGCACCCGTACTGGTGTAATAGCAGAAATGTCCAAGGATAAATCTGTAATGGTGTATCATCAGAAATTTCCAAGGATAAATCCCTCTAGTGTATCAGTAGAAATGTCCAAGGATTCATCCGTACTGGTGTATCAGCAGAAATGTCCAAGGATAAATCTGTACTGGTGTATCAGCAGAAATGTCCAAGGATAAATCTGTACTGGTGTATCAGCAGAAATGTCCAAGGATAAATCTGTACTGGTGTATCAGCAAAAATGTCCAAGGATACATCCGTACTGGTGTAATAGCAGAAATGTCCAAGGATAAATCTGTAATGGTGTATCAGCGGAAATGTCCAAGGACAAATCTTCACTGGTGTATCAGCAGAAATGTCCAAGGATAAATCTATACTGGTGTATCAGCAGAAATGTCCAAGGATAAATCTGTAATGGTAGTAGTATACAATGTTGTATTTAAGTATGTTTTGTGGTTTCAAATCACCGATATTTTACTATATAAAAAGTCTATCACCACAACCGAAACGTCACAAAAACGGACCACAAGTGACCCAGATATTTTGAACTTGGCGGGTGTTTTTCTTGGGTGTGGGTGACTACTTCCGGTTGTCGTGGTGACTATTTCCGGCCACGGGATACTCCCCCCACCCACAGGTACCTCCGCCAGCCGCCTCCGCTTCCCTGGTCCGTCCCGAGGTCGATAGAAGACAGCGGCGCAAGCCCCGTGCATGTGGATTACTTATATAGATAAGTAGACCAACTAGTCACCGGGGACCTGCGTCGAGTCCCAGTGTGTAGGTGTGTGTGTGTGTGTGTCTGTGTGTGTGTGTGTGTGTGTGTGTGTGTGTAGGGGTAGGCCAATGTGTGAGGGCGCGATGGAATAGGCCCCTACCCCGGATATTATCCTTTGCTTTCCGCGGAGGAGAGCCATCAAAATTCACATTGAAATGTGAATAAGTGATGGTCAAGTGAGGCCTTTGGATAGACCAAAAGGTGGTGTTTTTTTTTTTTTTTTTTTTAATAACCTTTATTGAGTGTTAAGAAACATTTGCATTTGTATTGTTAGTATTTTAAAAGGCGTGCTATGTGTATGCTATTCGTGAAGATCTGTTTAAACATGCTTTTGTGCGTGTTGAATTGGTGTACAAATGCGCTTCAACATCAAATTACAAAGTATACGTACCTAATATGCCTAAAGTATTAGCAATAAATTAAGACAAGCAAGTATGGCTGACCAGGATTATGGATTTTCCCATACTCTGCCAATCATCTCATTTTTACGTGATTGATGGTAAAAAGGTGGTGATGATGGTGGTGATTTCGATAATGGGGACAACAACGACTATAATGCGGTGATTATTTCTTCCCTTATTCGTTCTAAACCCATTCCTGCCTTTTCATACACCATGCACCCTCCTTCATACGTAATACCATATAGATAGTGATTAATTCTAGAAACCGTACCACTAGAGACCAGTCTCAATAGTACACATTCAATTAACTTAACATAATCAGTTAAATCTCCAAATTAACCATTCAAATAATATTTTTAGAAAACACTCCAGTTATTTCCCTTTGTGTATTTTGGAAATATTTGTGTCCCCTTGATAATGACAAACCATGTGGCGTGTCATCTGCGCTTATTGTAATATCGCAGTAACCGATTAACGCACGATAGTGAACTTTTGAATATAGTGGTTTTAAATGGCGCTGAATCGCGTGAGCACATCACAAAATGTATAAACAAATAATCTGAGGCACTTTGCTTGGGTGCCAATGAAGTAATCTCATGAAAAAGCTGTGTAAATGGTAACACAAAACCACAATTTATGTCAGAAACTGTACATCTCGAAAGGCAAAACCTGTCGGTGTATGTGGATGGTGACAAATATACTTTAGTTTGCAGTATTCTCACAAAAGCGGTAAAAAACTGCATCAGCGAGGCAAGCCCCGTACATGTCATGTGAATCAAGCTCGGGGCATGTCTTTAGCTCTAAAAATTAGTGTACTATCGCAGAATACCACGCAAACATTAACAAGGTATCTTACATCATGGCCAGACGCAATACACACCTGTGACGATAAATCGAAATCATGCGAGGCAAGCCCCGTGCATGTCACGTGAATCAAGCTCCGGGCATGTCTCTAGCTCTAAAAATTAGCTTACTTTCACAGAATACCACTCAGACATTAACAAGGTATCTTACGGCATGACCAGACGCAATACACACCTGTGACGATAAATCGAAATCATGCGAGGCAAGCCCCGTGCATGTCATGCGAATCAAGCTCTGGGCATGTCTCTAGCTCTAAAAATTAGCTTACTTTCACAGAATACCACTCAAACATTAACAAGGTATCTTACGTCATTACCCTATACCCACCCGATACACTAAATGTGTTTTACTGTAATGCCCCGCCAATATATCACTAGTTTTTCAGCAAAACATCAAAGAAATGTCGCCGCTTTCGATGATTTAAGTTGCTTTTGGACTTATGAAAGACATATTTCTTGGGTGGGGGTAAATATAAGACGGCAGGAAAAATTTCATAACGATGCAACAGACAGTTTTCAAGATAAATGATCGTGGATAACGGCATTCATTTCTGGACATACTATAGATACTACAGCCTATCGTTGTATCTTTGTAATATTCTCATATCTATTAAGTCGGTTGGAAACTGCTGATTTATCCCACCCGTTATGGTCTGACGTCTCTGAAAACGGCGACGGATCGGTTTATACAAGGTATACGTATCCTGATGTCTTAAAATGTCCTTTATTTTCTTAAGTTTAGTATTTCACTTTAACGCCACGGCCCTGCCATAGGCACCCGGCTGCTGGGGATCGTACTTTCTTATTTGCACTGCCATTTTTCCCCACTTGGGCGTGGATATCTTACTCTGCTTCTTCTTTCGCCTGAGCTTATACGGCATGGTAGTCTCGACTAGTTAACGTTGGTTGTTAGGGGCGTATGGACAGCTATTTGACATTTGAGCTCGCTTACTTGAATAGGCTGACTGGGTTTCTCGGTTGTTTGATTTGTTGTCTCGATGACGGGTGTTGGTAAAATGCTGACTTCGGATTATTGTTCTTCGATATCCACTAGGCCTAAAGGCTTATGTATGTACTGATATAGTCAATTCAGATACCGCTGTAAGAGTTGTTGGTTTACTCGGGTCTTTTTCACGCGGTGGCAGATCTTCACTCTCCAGGACCTGTCGCATTTGTTGGTCCAAGTTACGCAGGCTATCATTTAGTGTGTCGGGTGGGTATAGGGTTTTTCTAGCAGCCGAGGGTCGATCAGGAGCATTTTCTTGGACATTACAAACCCACAACGCTTTCCAATACATTTAAAATAGGGCCAAGTAAGGCACCTATGAATCCACCTTGTTGCAGGATATGTTTCCTTTTCTTGAGCGACAGTTTATTACCCGTGAGAGCTCTCAGACTGTTTTTGTGCCGCTGCAGTGGGCGCTTCTGACTCGGTGTCAGGTGAACATTCCCTTTTAAGACACTATGACAGCATTTACATATTAATTGAACGAGGCCTGGGGAAGCCGTTTTAATTACGGATTTTATGACAGCTGGCTTCGCCTCATATAGAAAACGCAACATGGCCCCGTTACGTTTCACTCGGTTGGACATATTACTTGGCGTGTAGATAACTTTCTGCTGGTCAGGAAATATACGGTTGCGTAAGCGAAGCTGATCTGGTGTTTTCTGTCGAAGATCGAATAACAAATACCCGTGTGAAGTCGATGTCGCGTCTTTAAAACTCTCTTGGACATATGACACGTGGCCTGGGTACATCTGTTTGGCCAGATTGGTAATCTGCGCTCTGTCTAGTGGATTCTTAAACACTACTAAGTGTTAGCTACTACGAATAATATGCAGTATGAAGACATCATACGGGTGGAAGATGTTAAACACATTTTGAAAAGGGCAAAAGACACGGCACCACGGCCCGATGGGGTCAGGTATGGCCACATGAAGGGTTTGAGCGAAGCAGACCTGGAGGAGATGACCGACTGCTTTAACCAGAGTGTCAAGGCAGTATTTGTCTCATCCTTGAGAGGTACGACTGCATTGCATATACGTGGGTTCTTTGGTGAGTCTGATAAAACGTATCCTACAAGAAGGGTATGACACTTACTCAACAAGAATACGAACAATTGATAGCTATGAAAAGTGGGATTTTAGCTGGTTTTGATAGACTTTCAATAATGCAAGTCGCTCACGGTTTTCAAGGCCAACAATTCACTAACCAACTCAAGCCAGCTGCTCGGCCTTAATGGTCTGGCCTTAATGGTCTGGGTAGTATTACTGTCGCCTTCATGTCTAGCATCAGACACCTTATCCCCAATCGTTTTAAAGCAGCTAACAGGTTTATACTCAATAATTTGGTGTATTTTTTGTGACTTTCAAACAATGTGTCAGGTAACATTTTAATACTGGTGTGGCTAACAAGATTTTTTTCTCCGCTATAGCTATCTATACATGTCCGTCGGGCACTCGTCAACAATTTATGTGACTCGGCGTATTGACGCATAAAGTCACCTATATGTTATCTACTCACCTCATTGTTCTTCAAGATGGGTGTCACCTCTGAGAATCTCTTTTTAAGTTCATCTAGCACATGGATATCCCACTCAACTGACCCAAAAAGTGTCTCGGCTATTTCAGTATCAAGCATCTTCTTCGGGGCTATGGGGGGCTGCCAAACCACAGTGTGACGTTTGGATATATATATATATATATATATTCACAGACACACACATACATATATAATACATACATACACAAGACATATATACTACATATACACATACTCACAGACACACACTGACATATATACATACATACTCACAGACAGACAGACAGACACACATCCATCCATCCATCCATCCATCCATCCATCCATCCATCCATCCATCCATACATACATACATACATACATACATACACACAGACATATATACATACATACTCACAGACACACACTGACATATATACATACATACTCACAGACAGACAGACAGACACACATCCATCCATCCATCCATCCATCCATCCATCCATCCATCCATCCATCCATCCATCCATCGATCCATCCATACATACATACATACATACACACAGACATACATACACACAGACATACATACATACATACATACATACATACATACATACATACATACATACATACATACATACATACATACATAATACTCACATACACACAGACATACATACATACATACGTACATAATACTCACATACACACAGACATATATACATACATATATACATAATACTCACATACACACAGACATATACACACACACACACACATACACACACACATGCTCATACACTAGCATATGTTTTATCAATGAGACATTATACTCCCCGACTGCAACTGTTGTCTTGGCTGGTTTCCCTCGAGGTTCAGCTATTTGGCAGGATGTGGATTTACAATGAAAATTCCATGGTATTTATACACCTTTGGTAATGTGTGCTAGTCCACGTGACACTTTGTATTAATCCGTGCACAGCATATTAATCTGCGCACATCTGTGTCTGCAATAAGGGGTACATCTATAAGCCATTGTTCGCAATTATGGGCAGGATGTCCCAACTTGTCGTTGTGGCATTGTTCTTAGTTTACAGAACTAATTGAAACGACGGATATATATAACCCCCGAAATAGGGGAACTGAACTCAACATTTTATTACCATTTTTATTTCTTGAGTTTGATGAGAACCAGACGAACTCTGCACAAGCTGTTAAGTGATAAACACCATACGGGCTGCCCGGGTCACCAACAGTAGTAGAAGTGGTGATGGTGGTAGTATAATAGTATTAGTTGTAGTAGTAGTAGTAGTAGTAGTAGTAGTAGTAGTAGTAGTAGTAGTAGTAGTAGTAGTAGTAGTAGTAGTAGTAGTAGTAGTGGTGATGGTGGTGGTAGTGGTAGTAATAGTAGTGGTAGTTGTAGTAGTAGTAGTAGTAGTAGTAGTAGTAGCAGCAGCAGCAGCAGCAGTAGTAGTAGTAGTAGTAGTAGTAGTAGT
Organism: Cepaea hortensis; assembly: GCA_963921405.1. Lineage (NCBI taxonomy): Eukaryota > Metazoa > Mollusca > Gastropoda > Stylommatophora > Helicidae > Cepaea > Cepaea hortensis. The sequence goes on along the minus strand of OY992877.1, from coordinate 127,899,761 downwards.
AGTAGTAGTAGTAGTAGTAGTAGTAGTAGTAGTGATAGTGGTGGTGGTGGTTTTGGTGGTGGTGGTAGTAGTAGTAGTAGTAGTAGTAGTAGTAGTAGTAGTAGTAGTAGTAGTAGTAGTGGTGGTGGTGGTGGTGGTGGTGGTGGTGGTGGTGGTGGTGGTGGTGGTAGTAGTAGTAGTAGTAGTAGTAGTAGTAGTAGTAGTAGTAGTAGTAGTAGTATTAGTGTTAGTAGTAGTGGTAGTAGTAGTAGTAGTAGTAGTAGTAGTAGTTGTTGTTGTTGTAGTTGTAGTAGTAGTAGTAGTAGTAGTAGTAGTAGTAGTAGTAGTAGTAGTAGTAGTAGTAGTAGTAGTAGTAGTAGTAGTAGTAGTAGTAGTAGTAACACTTGTGCTCCTAGTGGTGGCGATCGTCGTCGTGGTAGTTGTAGTAAGGTGCTGGTAACCGATTATTTGTATAACATTGTACATTATTATTATTGTTATTATTATTATTATCATCATCGTTATCAGTATCATTATTATTATTATTAGTAAATTAGTTATCACAGTGTTTAGCGGATCTACTATTAGGCAATAAATAAGTCCAAATATGTATTCAATGCTTAGATAGTCGCAAGTGTACAGCACACACATACATACAGGAGATCCTGCAACAACCTGGATGCTTTCTGCAGTACAGGTAGGGGGCGTGACACTTTCACAAGAAGCCATTAACGTAAACAGTAAAAAGTTGCGGGAAATAAAAACGTGTTTCTAATTACCTAAGATTACAGCAGACGGGGGCAAAATGACGTGTGGTTGTTTGTAAACTGAATGCATTAATTCGTTTACGACTAAACGGAAACATGCACGAAATATGGATAGTGCGATTTAAATTGCTGGTAATTTAGTTTGCGTTTACCAACATTGCAGAGGCGAGAAAATGTGTATACCTGCCCATATGGGACTGCATTTAATGAACATAAAATGTATTGTTTACTGCATGTTACATACGTAACATGTATTCTTGACTGTCTGTAACAAACAACAGACACATGCAAGTGATTTGAGTTATTTCACATAATCTCTACCTAACCACAATGAAAACTCAATAGCCCTTGATGCCATTGGGTGCACAACCTCGTCATTTGAGGAACTGGCGTTGCTTTCAGTGATATCCATTATTAAGTTGGCATATGGGCAACATTCATTTACATAAAGTAATATCAATACACATAACATAACATCCATTCACATCAGATAACATGAGTTGACATAAAGTAAAATTCATTCATGTAAAGTAACATCCATTTTCGTAAATAACATCCATTCACTTAAAGTAACATCCATCCACTTAAAGCTAAATAACATCAACCCACGCAGAGTAACATCCACTCTCTCTCTCTCTCTCTCTCTCTCTCTCTCTCTCTCTCTCTCTCTCTCTCTCTCTCTCTCTCTCTTAGTTGCATATCCTATACAGTCAATCCCATCATTTTTTTGGCTGTTTGTGATTTCTTAGCAAGTTTACCTTCGGTAGTTTGCCATTGTTTTCTGAACGACCAGAACTCACATCTTTGTGTGAGAAACCAACGCAAGGCGAACATCTATTCACGTAAAGTAAAATAACATCCATTCACATAAATAACAACCATTCACGTAAAGTAACATCCATTCACACAAGGTAACATGAAATGACATATAGTAAAGTCAATTCACTAAATGTAGTAACGACTCAGGTAAAGTAACATCCATTTGATGTAAAACAAAATAACATTCAATCTATCTAAAGTCAAATAACATTCATTTAGGTAAGGCAGAATAACGTCTATTCACTTGAAGTAACAAGTGTGCATACTCTCAACACACCACAAGAACCCATCATTCCTTGTCAGTAAAGCAGTGTGATTATATTGTATGCCAGGCCATTAGAACCCAGCAGTTGCTGACATCATCCACCACAAATCAGACGCTACCACGTGGTTAGCATACACTCACACAAAGAATCAACAAACCACAAGAGGCAAATCAGTAACACATAATTGCCAGTGAAGCATTATGACCGTAGTCTGACACGTTTCTGGAAAACACCAGTTACCGTCATGGCCATCATTAGCACTTAATGTCAGTGATCAAGTCTCATCTTAGTCTACCACGTCATTGGGAAGCGCCGTTGCTGTCATCGTTCTCTATAAATCAGACGTTGTAATGCCTGTAGATTTGTCCAGATGGATGATAGTAAGCCAGAGGCAACAACAACAACAACAACAACAACAACAAAATCAACAATATTTTATATCAGACAACGGAAAACGAGAAAAGCTTCTACCAGATGACAACGTTGATAGTGATCGTTTTGAAAATTTTTGTTTACCTTTATATTATCATCACGTGCTGTGCCGATAAGGGTGGGCGATTATGTTTCGCCATCTCACACGTTCACCAGAGTCGTGGATCAGCTCTGTGTTCTTGTCTCGACCATTTCACGTGGCCAAGCCGTCCAGGTATTTACTTCACTGCCTTCTCCTTGTTCTTTTCCCCTCAATCTTGCCAGTTGTCACAAAGTTCTCCAATTTATTTCTTCTCATAACGTGTCCAAAAAGTGATTGTACGTCTAATTTCTCTAATCAGTTTACGGTTTTTCAGTCTATCGATAGTAATTCTTTGCATTTTCCTCAGAAATCACATTTCCAAAGCCATTAGATGTTTTTCAGCTTGTCTGTTTATTGTCCACGCTTCACAACCATACAAAATTACAGATTCTATGTAGCATTTCAACACTCTTTTTCTCGTTGCAAATGGCATACTTTTAATAGTCAGTAGGTTTTCCGTCTTGCAAGAGGCTACCTTCGCTGTGGCGATCTTGTTCTAATCTCTTCAAGGCATCTCCCGTCAAATGTTGTGACTGCCTAGAGATAATTGTATGGATTAAATTGTTTAAGAATATTCATATTTACTTGTATATTGCCTTGTGATGTTTCCTTCTTCCCAGTGACGACTATAATCTGTGTCTTCTTACAATTTAATTCTAACCCTAGTTGTTCTCTGTGTGCAACAACCGCATTTACAAAATGTTGCAGATCCTGCCCATTGTCTGCAATCAATACTGTATCATCTGCATATCTAATGTTATTGATGTATCGTAACCCAATGTTGATTCCTTCCATATCTTCTAATTTTCTTAAAATATTTTCACTGCTTAGGGAAAAAAAAAAGATCTGGAGATATTACACATCCCTGTCGTACACCTCTCTTAATGGGCTGCTATTGACCTACTTCATTATCAATCCTCCTGGCAGCTTGTTGTTTCCAATATATGTTTTCTACAAGTCTAAGGTCTTTCCCATCAATTTGTAGATGTGCAATAATCTTCATCATATTGACATGTCTTACTTTATCGAAAACCTTTATGTAGTCAGTAAAGCAAAGATGTCGGTCTTTATTTATTTCTACACAACGTTCAGTTGATGTTCTCAGCATATGCACAGCATTTACTGTACCCTTGCCTTCTACGAACCCACATTGTTCTTCTCCTAATTCGGATTGCATTTATTTCCTAACTCCTTGCATGATGATTCTTAGCAGAATCTTCGTGATGTGGCTCATTATATTATTTTTCCGATGTTGACCACATTCCAAGGCTCCTGATTTCTTCGGCTTGCAATAAATATAGAATTGCCTAATTCAGGAGGTATATCTCCAGTATCATATATTGTGTTCAGCCCAGCCGTCTGGTGACCTGGTCTATTCCATATTCTACTAACGCATTAATCATTTATGTTGTAATGTTATCTGGACCCGGGGAATTGCCAGTTTTCATATAGTTATGAGCATTCTTAACTTCCATCTTCAAATTTGATGGTCCTTCATTATTATTCAGGATATCATACTGTACTTCTCTTGTATCATCATGAAGGCCTTTCACATAATCTGACCACGCATGTAAAATCGTATCATTTTCTATTATGAGTCTACCATCTATGGTTTTTAGGCACCCCATTGATGTGTGTGTTATTTTATTAGTCACCATCATCATCATCAAGTGCCCTGCCAGCTGGCGTAGGCGTTCATGGCTCTCCACAGATCTCGGTTTTTTGTGTTCTGGTTCCACTCTGCCAATGATATCCCTCCATGCTACCGTCTCAATCCGTCCAATATAATTTCTCTTGGTCTGCCTCTGCCTCTCTTCCACTCGATCTTTCCAGTTGTCACGATGTTCTCCAATGCCTGTCTTCTCATCACATGACCAAAGAAAGCTGTTTCTCTCTTTTTTATTGTTGTATATAGTGTTTTAGTTTCATTAGCCTCTTTCTAGCAATCGTTGTTAGTTACTCTGGCAGTCCAAGGAATTCGCAACATTCGTCTCAAAAACCACATCTCTGTTGCTTCTAAGTTCTTCCTAATTTGTTCATTTACATTCCAAGATTCGCTGCCATACAGCAAAACTGGTTCTATACCGCATTTCAGCACTCTCTTTCTTACATTTAGTGATAGTGACTTACTGAAATGCTGCTTTTGCCTGCCATATTCTGCACGTAATCTCTGTTATACATCTTCCATCTGATGTTATAGGTGCCCCTAGGTATTTTAAATTATCCTCTTGGTTAAGAATTTCCCCTTCTTTTTGTGTCACCATTTTCTTTGATATCACCATTGTGACTGTTTTCTTGATATTCAAGGAGAGTCCTTTACTGTGCACTCTCTGTTACTACAATGTTCAACAATTGTGGTAGGTCTGTTGCATTTTCCGCCACCAACACTGTGTCATCTGCATAGCGTAAATTGTTAATATTATAACCTCCGATTAGTATTATTCCTGGCTTCTCTTTGATCTCTCTCATTATTACGTCACTATAGACAGAGAAGAGATCTGGTGACAAGACATACCCATGTCGTACTCCTAGCTGTATCTGTTCGTAACTACCCTCTTTTTACCCCCATTTTAAGTGCTGCTACTTGGTTCCAGTAAATATTCTTTATCATTCTTAAATCTTTCCCACGAATGTTAATAGCTTCTAATATTTTAATCAGTCCATCATGTTTTACTTTATCAAATGCCTTAGTATAATCTATGAAGCACAAATATATGTCTTTCTGTGTCTCTATTGACACACACAATACCCTTTCCTTCCACAAAACTATCCTGTTCTTCACTAATTTCCATTTTTATTTTCTTTGTTTGTTCTTCTCAATATAATTCTGAGTAGAAGCTTAGTGGCATGGCTTATGAAGTTAACTGTACGAAAATCTTTGCATTCTATTGCTCCTGGTCCTTTTGGTAAAGCTATAAAAACAGGGTTTCAGCTTATTGCTCGGTAACTATCCACTGCTGTAAATATTATTCAACATTTTGGTTAATATATCTATTCCTAATTCCTCTAATACTCCTAATTCTTCTATTGTAATTTCATCTGGCCCAGCTGTTTTTCCTTTGTTCATATGTTTCATGGCGTCAGCGACTTCTTCTTTTTAGAATAGGTGGACCTTCTAAGTTACTTTCTTCTGTTAATTCTACCCTTTCTCCTTATATAATTCTCTTATATACTCATTCCACCTCTTCATTATAGCACCTTCCTCCAAAAATATATTTCCTGTTTTTGACAATACTATGTGTGTTTATGTATGAACTGTCTTAGTGGCCTCAAAGAGTACCTCAATTGATGTCCTAAAATTGGTACTATGAAATACATTGGGGAATAAATTAGGCCGTGTGATACTGACCGCATCAACCCTCGATTGCGGATTGGTGTATAAAACTGAGGCTAACACCATATGTTCAACGCTCGCCAAGGCGTGTGAAAGGGATCCCTTACTTGATCTTACTTGTTACGTCTGCGAGTCACTTACTCGAATTCTAACTGCTTTAAAGTTGCCTTCTGAAATGTTTCCAAGGCACCAGGGCCGGGTTATATACTGGCCAAGACGCGTCCTCGTCAAGCGTCCTGGGCAACAGGCCCTTCGGGGTCCTGGCTAATGTCAGTAGGATCGCCTATTCCTGTACGGCGAGGAACCACCAGTCTGCACAACAATAAGCCAGACATAGGACAACGGAAACTCACGCAAACCTCAGGTCCAGTATGACATCCCACTGATGTTGGACAACAGGATGTCTTCATCCGACATACAGGACTTCGCGTTGGAGCTCAAGCCAACGAACACAAGCAAGCAGCAAGCAAGCCTTCTGAAAAAGAATCAGCAACACCTGCAGAAAGACCGACGATAGTGTTCTCCTCATTGTCAACCATTGCAGCAGTTCTTCGTTCAGCCTTTGATTGTTAACTCGCCTTGCAGGTGTATTGCTGTTTCCGTCTACCACGAGATCGCTGACTTGAATCCATCTTGAATGTTGTTCAATGGAAGTGGTTTATTTGCATGAAAGCAACTTGGCTGAGATTTGCACAGTACAACTGGAATGCTAGACATGCCAGCTCGCGATGGAACTTTTATGTCTGTCAACTTAGCATGTGATTTTATTTTAAACAGTGTCATAAGGCTGCCAAAATGAAGTGGCCACCTGCTTTATGCCGGCTGTACGCTGTCTAGATGTCGTCAGTGTAAGAGATGGTTGCACAACTGTTGGGCTAGATCTAGATCACCTGTCTAATTAAAACAGCTCTTCGTATCATCATCAGGTTTTTCATAGTTGGGCTGCCACTGAAGCCTTTTTGATTATTCTTCGCAAATGTTTCTCTCTCTCTCTCTCTCTCTCTCTCTCTCTCTCTCTCTCTCTCTCTCTCTCTCTCTCTCTCTCTCTCTCTCTCTCTCTCTCTCTCTCTCACTCACTCTTGTGCTGCTACTTACTTAAGTTGTGTGCGTCTGTGCATGAAGGTGTATTTGTGTATATGTGTTTGTTTGTTTGTTCACTTACACCCCTTCGTACGTGAATTAAATGCAAATGATTATATGCCAAGCATTTCGAATTATTCGAAAAAGACTTAATTGGGGTTAGATCACATCAGAAGGAAACAGTGTACACACACACCGTAACTCTGACAACGAAGAAGGATCAGTTTGAGAATATTAAGTCATTTTCATTGCTTTTGATGTAATTATACGATAATACTACAAGCTATGGGAATTATGATGATACAAGAGAAAAACAATATGATCATTTGAATAATAATGAAGGACCATCAATTTTGAAGATGGAAGTTCAGAATGCTCTCAACTATATTAAAAACTGGCAAGACCCAGGGTACAGATAACATCACAACAGAACTGATCAATGGCTTAGAAGAATATGAAATAGATCAAGTCACCAAACTGCTGAACGCAATATATGATCCAGGAGATATATCTCCTGAATTGTGTAATTCCTGGCCTAGGGGTTAACATCTTTCTCTGTAATCCCGTATATTCTCGTGAGTAACGTAACCTGCTCGAGAATCAGTAGCTGGTCTCGCCGCGTTGGCAACTAACGAGGGATGTGAGCCGGCCGCTCAGAAGGCAATGGCAAACTACTGAGCGTAATCTTGCCTAGTACATCAACAGCAGCTGAAAAAAAAACTGATGTTGACAGCAACGTCCTGTAAGGGATATGCACACAAAAATTATATATATATATTTATTGCAATCCAGAAGAAATCAGAAGCCTTGGAATGTGATCAACATCGAACAATTAATATAATGAGCCACATCACGAAGATTTTGCTGAGTATTATCATGCAAAGAGTTAGGAAGAAAATACAATCCGAAATAGGAGAAGAACAATGTGGGTTTGTAGAAGGCAAGGGTACAGTAAATGCTGTGTATATACTGAGAACAGTAATTGAGCGTTCTATAGAAGTAAACAAAGATCTATATCTTTGCTTTATTGACTACACAGAGGCTTTCGATAAAGTGAGACATTTGGACATGATAAGGAAGCTTAAAGATCTCAAAATTGATGGAAAAGACCTTCGACTTGTAAAAAACATATATTGGAAACAACAAGCTGCCATCAGAATTGATAATGATGTAGGTCAATACTAGCCTAGTAAAAGAGGCGTGAGACAGGGATGTGTAATGTCTCCCGATCGTTTTTTCCTGTACAGTGAAAATATTTTCAGAAATATAGAAGATATGGAAGGAATCAACATTGGGGCACGATACATCAATAACATTAGATATGTAGATGGTACAGTCTTGATTGCAGACAATGAACAGGACCAGCAACATTTACTAGATGCGGTTGTTGCACACCGTGAACAACTAGGGTTAGAATTGAATAGTAAGAAGACACAGATTATGGTCGTCACTGGGAAGAAAGAAATACCACATTGTGATATACGAGTAAATGGGCATATTCTTAAGCAAGTTAATCGGTACAGTTATCTCGGAACAGTCATAACATCTTATGGGGAGATGCCTTGAAGAGATTAGAACAAGAATTGCCATTACGAAGGTAGCCTTTTGCAAGATGTAAAACATACTGACCAATAAAATGATATCAACTGAAACATGAAAAAGAGTGTTAAAGTGCCACATAGAACCTGTACTTCTGTATGGATGCGAAGCGTGGACAATGAGCAGTCAAGCTGAAAAACATCTGATGGCTGTGGAAATGTGATTTCTTAGGAAAGTGATAAGAATACCATGGACGGACAGAAAAACTAATGAGCAAGTCCTTCAAGAAACAAATGAAGATCGTAAACTGATTAGAGTCAATAGACGTAGACAGTCAAATATATTTGGGCATGTTATGAGAAGAAATGACTTGGAGAACTTGGTGACAAATGGCAAGATCGAAGGGAAGAGACCAAAGGGAAGACCGAGAAGCAAATACCTGGATATCTTGGCCACGTGGCATCGTCGAGACAGGAACACGGAGCTGATCCACGACTCTGGTGATCGAATGAGATAGCAAAACATGACCGCCCACGCTTATCGGCATGGCACATGATGGATGGATGGAAGGAAATAATTGTAGCCGACGTAATACTGACCACATCATTCATCGCTTGGTACACACACAGAATAGTCCATCTCCAGTGTCACATATGGAATACAAACAGTTAGGGATGGTTAGCTCCTGTGAAAAGATGAGACATTATAAACACGAACACAGTGTACATACCTTACAACGGACTCCATAAAAGCGAACATAAAGCACAGAGTGAAAATTCACTGAAAATCTCCCCCCCCCCCCCCCCCTTTCCAAACAAGAGACAATCCAAATAATATATAATGATAAAATAATAAAATATATAATAATAACATAATGAGATAAAAAAAAAATAAGTATTCCAGCACACTGTATCCAATATCCGCCATGGCGTGATTGGGGGTTTATTGTTAATTGACTTGCTTTAAAACAGGCGCTTCGGCTTTGGGGTTAGTGAGACGCGTAGTTTCATAATTCCCCCGGGGACGCAGAGGTGTTTCCAAGGCACCAGGGCCGGGTTATATACTGGCCAAGACCTATTGACGCGTCCTCGTCGAGCGTCCTGGGTAACAGGTCACTTCGGGGTCCTGGCTAAAGTCAGTAGGATCTCCGATTCCTCCAAAGTCGGAGAGTGTCTGCCTGCACGGCGAGGAACCACCAGTCTGTACACCAATAAGCCAGACATGGGACAACGGATACTCACGCAATCCTCAGGTCCTGTATGACATCGCATTAATGTTGGACAACAGGATGCCTTCATCCGACATACAGGACTTCGCGTTGGAGCTCAAGCCAACGAACACAAGCAAGCAAGCATAATTCCCCCCTTATACCGAGTCGAGAGTTTGAAATCTGCTGCGGGCGGTTTGGAAGCAGACCGATTTGCGCTGGTTTCGATGGTTTAAGGTGTCAACTGTTCAGAAAGCAATGGCAAACTACTGAATAAACACTGCTAGTAAATCACAAACAGCCAATAAATGCTAGGGTTGCTTGCAACTTCCTGAAAAGGACATTAACTAACTAACTTACAAACAGAGTTGCTGACAAGACTGCAGGAAAATGCCTCGCGCTTCAACCAGCGGAGTTTCAATGGTTTAATTGTTTGCATATCCTTAACAGGACATTGCTATCAACATCAGCATCTTTCAGCTGTATGTTGATTTCTTGGCAAGATTACGCTCAGTAGTTTGCCATTGTTTCTGGCGGCCGGCTCACATACCCCGTAAGTTAACGACGCGATTCGAACCACAGCTGATTCTCACCATCGTCACGTTACTTACGAGAGTATACGAGATTACGGAGAAAAGTCGCTAACCTCTAGGCCAGAAAGTCGGCTAGTTTCAATGGTTGTCAGCCATTATTGCCAACAGAACAAACCTGTCGAGTGTTTGTAGCGGAGGCACTGATGGTTTCCCTGAAAAGATGTTTACGAATTTGATGAGAAATATGTAGATGATTTTGAGCTGACTGAGAACTGGGATAAGACATCGCTCGACACGAGAGTAACAGATCTGGGAATATTAGTTGCGCGATAACTACTAGACTAGGCCACTATCTGATGCCAAGTTAGCTGGAAAATATATCTAGAGAAGACACGTGTATAGTTAACTGCAACTGGAGATACACACGTGCAGGTGGAGAAAAACAGTAAAACCTCAGTTTTCATTGCCTTCTGTTTTCGTCTGTTTCGGTTTTCGTCGATGTTTTCATCGAAAAATTTGTCTCAATTTTCGTCGGTTGCCTCAGATATCGTCCGCGTGCTCACATGACCTCGCTGCTAATTTTGCGAAAACAAAGGGACCCACGCATTTTTCTGCACTGTTTGGCGTTGTTTTTCGTTATATGAGCATCACTTGCTAATAATAAAATACGAGGGTGGCATTAATATTTCTGATATCGACTTCATGTACGGGAAGTCGCCATCCACGATAAGTTCCATTGTGGCGAAAGAGGTAGCAATAAAGGAAGCTAATGTAGCGAAAGGCATGAATGTGCTAAGGAACAGACATCGTAAACAATTGAAGATATCAAACAGTTATTATTAATTTAGATAAATAAAATCCAGTTAGATGGCAATTCTGTTTCGGAGGCAATCATATGTGAAAAGGCCAGACTGTTGTATGCCGACCTCAGTAAGAAAATGCCTGGGACGAGTGCTAGCGTACTTAGTAATTTTAAGGCCAGTAGAGGATGGTTTGAAAAATACAAGAGACGCACTGGCATACACAGTGTTATTAGGCACTGCGAATGTGCGAGTTCGGACAAATCTAGGGCCGAAAAATAGTATTAAACTAGTATTAATTATTAATTATTTTCTATAAAATGTGTCGTTGGTATGTATTTTGGAGTTTCTAGAATGAATTAATTGATTCATAGGGAAATAATTGCCTCGGTTTTTGTCGGTTTCGGTTTTCGTCGATTGTTTTCGGACTGATTATCAACGAAAGCCGAGGTTTTACTGTAATATAGGGACACATGTGGGGTTAGAGAAATAATATAGAGACACATATGTGGGGTTAGAGAAATAATATAGAGACACACATGTGGGGTTAGAGAAATAATGTAGAGACACACATGTGGGGTTAGAGAAATAATGTAGAGACACACATGTGGGGTTAGAGAAATAATGTAGAGACACACATGTGGGGTTAGAGAAATAATGTAGAGACACACATGTGGGGTTAGAGAAATAATGCAGAGACACACATGTGGGGTTAGAGAAATAATGCAGAGACACACATGTGTGGTTAGAGAAATAATGTAGAGACACAAAAATGTGAGGTTAGAGAAATAGTGTAGAGACACACATGTGGGGATAGAGAAATAATGTATCTAGATTTAGATCAATCAAACGTTAAGTTAAATGTAACTACTATACTGAACTTAAAGACATGAGGCTATATTGTTTGATGTATATATAATTCGTTAAACATTGCGATCCATAATGCTATAATGCGATCTATAATGCTACAATGCTATGAACAGGGATTCATACTTTATATGAACGTGTGAAATAAAGGAAGTTATTGCAGAGTATTCAAATTCATTTGCTGACATACTGACTGTTTTTTTTTTGTATCCCAATGTACGTATCCCCACATTCGCTCGTCCTCGTTAGATTAATTTTAACATATTTCCCCGTGTCTATTACATGGTTGTTCCATTTTTCATAATGTAATTTTGCCTTAAAGGATAAATTTTTCTATAGGGTAAAATAAAACAAAATAATATACAAACACTGTTAGGAAAAGGTGAACCATGTGAAAGTGTTTGCCTTGCTGTGCTAATGTCTTGTGTGGAGTTGATCAACTTTGCCAGACTGTTTATAAACAAAGTTAGTCTATTTATCTTTGAGCAACAACAGGTGCGAGCCCAACAGTTATTACTAAAAATACGATCATAATGCCAATCGCTATGTGGTTATACTCCTCTCCTCTTCTTTGCTTCATCCCTTTATCCTCCTTATTCATTAACCCATCCTGATATTCAGACATATAGCCTCACTGTCTACAGTCAGTCGGTCGGTCCGTGCGCTCGACTTCAGTCTGTTTGTCCTTCACTGAAACACCCAATTTACGTGTGCGTGTGTTTGTCTTTTTGATTCACGTTTAAAGAACTTACATAATTAACGATAGCTAAGAAACAGCATGCCGGTCTCTCTGGCTGAGAGGTTACAGCACTTTCTCCGTAATCCCGTTTATCACGCAGAGTCTCGTAGCGGGAGAGAACTGGGAGCGGTTCGACCCCCGCTGGTGACTTGCGGGATACTGAGCCGGCCGCTCAGAAAGTAATGGCAAACTACTGAGCGTAATCTTGCCAAGAAATCAACAGACAGCTGAAAGATGCTGCTGTTGACAGCGATGTCCTGTAAAGGATATGCAAAAAAAAAAAAAAAAGGCATAGACAGAATGCTAAGCCTATATCCTAGTCTGATAATGTCAGAATTAACTTGCTATTAGTCTTTAACACTCTTTCCAAACACAAACATAAATACACAAACCGACTTTCATTTACTATTTATCTAAATTGTTTCCTCTCTCGTGGACCCAGTGAAACATTTCTAACAGAGATCACTGTTAAGGATCAACTGTCCAATTTACATAACGATGAACAGAAGCCAGCTCTGACATGTGTTCCTGTCTGTGCCTCAAGAATTCTGGCGTTTGCATTCTCACAATGACATTCAATAAATATGCTGGTCTAGAGCTAAATTGGCTTTTTTTACTCAATCTCGGCGGACACAGCCAGCTCAGTGGCCAAGGCGTTACGGACGCAATTCGAAATCCCCCATACCGCGTTCGAAACACAGCTGCGGGCGATTTGGAAGCAGACCGCCTTGTGTTGATTTTCATGCAATGGTATGAATGCCGGCCCTTCCAGAAAGCAATGAACGTAAGCTTGCCAAGAAATCACAAACAACCAACAAATGTCAGGTTGACGGCTACGTCCTGTAGAGTTGAGTTGAGTTGAGTCAAGAACTGACATCAGTGCAATCGGGACATTCAGTTAAGCGCTCACTCGTCATCTTCAACAGCCAGCGTAGAGTTCCAATACTAATGGTGCCCATTACTGTCTGATTATATGTCCGTCTTCTTTTACCTCTGAGTGACGACTATCTACCAGATCCTCTGACCACCCTCTGCTGATGCATTCTCTCAAGACTACGATAGTCCATCCGTTATTCTGCAGTATTCACGTGCCCCCAGAGGGGCTCCACCACATGTGCCTTATAATGTATCAAATACCTTAATAATGCAGCACCCGCCAATCTGTCTGCGTGTTCATTTCCAACCACACCAGAGTGTCCTGGAGAAAATATCCAGTGAGTGCTCACAACTCGCGACACTTGAATTGATGCATACCATTCAGCACGAAGCATGCCAGTCTCCACCATTGTCAGCATTCTTTATGAATCAGTCACAATCACGACAGTTTGTTCACGACAGTTTGTTCTCCAACCAGCAGAAAGCTGCAGTAACCGCCTCTACCTCCATTCTCAGACTTGAGGTTGTGATGTCACATGCCAAGCTGTCATTTACTAAACATTGGCCCTTGATTTTTGCTATGATGCCCAAGGCACTTTTTCTTTGTATCTTAACACAGAGCCATCAGTATAGATAATCACATCGCCAGGACGAAAGTAGTCCTGAATTAACTGCTGAATGTCTACTTCCGTAGCGCTTGCTCGCAACTCCCTACACTCACGTCCCTATGTGATTATAGTCCCATACAAGTCTGAATCTATATTCGGCACTCTGATCCATTCCTTGCCTCTGCCAATCTTCTCAAGTGGGCACACTTCCTTGATGGTATCTTCTGCCTGAGCCACACATGATCTTCCTCTTAACGGCCTGTGGCCCTTGACTGCATCCAGGGTAGCATGCAGAAGGTGTTCCTTGTCCGCAACCACCTTGAGGTATAATCTTGCCTGCAATACCGTGAGTCTTGTCTGCAATGGTCGGTAGCGCCATGATCTGTCGTATACCCACTTATGTAAAGGATTTGCAACTAACTAACTCACACACAGTAAAGAAATAATACATCACTGCTTGTTCATGTTCCGACTGAAAGTACGCAATGTTCGCTTTTTTACAAATGTCACTTTATGTGTTGTAAGCCCGAATAAACAGTTATGCCAAGATGGGTTTTGTTTCCAAGATAGCCTCAGGTCAGTATTCTTTTAATCCACGTTGGCATTTCTAGTTTGTCTGTAATTTGTTTTCTTTTTCTTCAGCAGGCGTTTGTCCTTTTGCACACTGCGTCTTTTTAAAATTTGATTTGAATCGGGAATGTAATAGCATTAGCTTTGCCATTTCTTTCTGCCTTCTCATTCGGACTTTTGTGTTTAGACAGTGGAGCTTTCAGTGTACCACAATGTCAGACACCACACCACACAACACCACCCACACCACACCACACCACATCACACTATACAACCACCATCACCACCACCACCGCCGCTGCCGTGCCGCCGCCGCCACCACCACCACCACCACACCACACTACCACTACACACACACACACACACACACACACACACACACACACACATTCATACGTTACTGCAAGCTATCTGTTCCAATACAGAAATAATGGCAGAGACACAACACACTTTGTAATCGATTTATTCTGATCTGCGCATTCCTTTTGCGCATTAACTTCTCCAGGAAGGCATGTTTTTATGTACTCTGATAACCCCTTATGAAGACATGCTATTATGATGCTAAAGGTCACCTGTCACACTGATACTGTATTATCTAATTTTACATACACTAAGTCGTGATATCATAAACGTGCGACCATCTTTCCTTCCTTGAGAAATACATCATCGCCATAATGTTGTACGTCCTTTCCTGAACACCTCTCTCATCACAACCCACCGGAATAATGCTCGATCCTTCACCAGTTCCAACGCCTCAAGAATGGCCATGCTCTTTAATGTCCCATGATCATTGTCGTGTTACTCTACCCCTTCTTCATCTCCTAGGAACCATGTGTCTAGTACTATACTTTCCACATCACTGTGGTGTTCAATTTGTCTCAAATATTTCAGTTTCAACGATCTCTTCACTGTTACTTCCCCATGACTGCCAGCGCTTGTCGGCATGACACATGATGATGATCTTTATTTAAGTTACTTAGATATGATACCGTTGAGAGTCAGTTTCACTCCATGTTCAGATTTCGTATAAAGGCATCATTTCTCTTCTTCTTGATCTTACAATCTATAGTACCTATTTGTCTCGGCCGGGACAATTACACAGCTGTATACTGTCAAACAAAATATGTCATTTAGGATCTAAACACTCACCTCTGTGGTATGTTGCCAGTGCATTACCATTATGTTAGCGTGACCATACAAGTATGATAGCCACATTACCATTATGTTAAGGTGACCATACAAGTATGATAGCTACATTACCATTATGTTAGCGTGACCATACAAGTATGATAGCCACATTACCATTATGTTAGCGTGACCATACAAGTATGATAGCTACATTACCATTATGTTAGCGTGACCATACAAGTATGATAGCCACATTACCATTATGTTAGCGTGACCATACAAGTATGATAGCCACATTACCATTATGTTAGCGTGACCATACAAGTATGATAGCCACATTACCATAATGTTAGCGTGACCATACAAGTATGATAGCCACATTACCATAATGTTAGCGTGACCATACAAGTATGATAGGCACATTACCATTATGTTAGCGTAACTATACAAGTACGAAAGCGACATTTCAATTATGTTAGCGTGACCATACAAGTATGATAGCCACATTACCATTATGTTAGCGTGACAATACAAGTATGATAGCCACATTACCATTATGTTAGCGCGACCATACAAGTATGATAGCCAGATTAACCGATTCAGTGCCAGAGGATAACATATCGCCAAATATGACCCTCTATTTGGACAGAAGGATGATATATCGCCATACTATGGTCATTGTTTTATTTGATTCGGTTAGTGGTTGCATATCTTATACAAGACGTTACAGTCAACACCAGCATTGTTTGCTGTTGTGATCTCTTCGCAAGTTTACGTTCAGTAGTTTGCCATTGCTTTCTGAACGATCGGCAACAATACCAATTCGTAAAACACCAACGCAACGTGGTCCGCTGACAAATCGCGCTCAGCTATGTATCGCCACGGAGCAGGCTGGTTAACGGTCATCATCATCAAGTGCCATGCCGACTGGCGTAGGTGTTCATGACTCCCCACAGATCTCGGTCTTTGGTTTTCTGGATCAACTCTACCGCTGATATTCAACCATGCCACCGTCCCAATCCATCCAGCAGCATTTCTCTTGGTTCAGCCTCTACCTCTCTTCCCCTCGATCTTTCCAGTTGTCACGATGTTCTCCAATGCCTCTCTTCTCATCAATCAATCAATCATGTGCCATGCCGGAAAGCGTGGGCGGTCATGATTCGCCATTTCACTCGATCACCAGAGTCGTGGATCAGCTCAGTGTTCCTGTCTCGTCCATGCCATGTGGCCAAGCCATCCAGGTATTTTCCTCTCGGTCTTCCTCTTGGTCTGTTCCCCTCGATCTTGCCAGCTGTCACCAAGTTCTCCAGTCCATTTCTTCTCATAACATGTCCAAAAAATTTTGACTGTCTACGTCTAATTTCTCTAATCAATCTACGATTTTCATTTGTCTCTTGTAGTACTTGGTCATTGGTTTTTCTATCTGTCCATGGTATTCTTTGCATTTTCCTCAGAAACCACATTTCTGCAGCCATCAGATGTTTTTCAGCTTGACTGCACATTGTCCAAGTTTCACATCCATACAAAAGAACAGGCTCTATGTATCCCCTCAACACTCTTTTTCTCGTTTCAATTGACATCAATTTATTGGTCAGAATGTTTTTCATCTTGCTAAAGGCTACTTTCGCAATGGCGATTCTTGTTCTAATCTCTTCAAGGCATCTGCCATCAGATGTTATGACTGTTCCGAGATAATTGAACCGATTCACTTGTTGAAGAATATTCCCATTTACTTGTATATTACATTGTGGTACTTCGTTCTTCCTAGTGACGACCATAACCTGTGTCTTCCTACAATTTAATTCCAACCCCAGCTGCTCACTGTGTACAACCACAGCGTCTACTAATTGTTGCAGATCCTGTGCATTGTCTGCAATCAATACTGTATCATCTGCATATCTAATGTTATTTATGTTTCGTCCTCCAATGCTGATTCCATTTAGGTCTTCTACATTTCTGAAAATATTTTCACTGTATAAGGAAAAAAGATCTGGAGACATTACACATCCCTGCCTAACACCTCTCTTAATAGGTTGGTATTGTCCTACTTCATTATCAATTCTTATGGCAGCTTGTTGTTTCCAATATATGTTTTTTATAAGTCTAATGTCTTTCCCATCAATTTGTAGATCTGCAAGTGTGACGAAACGCGTTTATCTGTCTTGGGTCGTTAAGATCCCGCACTATTTTGGCGCGTCATCGGGGACTTTCCCAGCTAAAAATAGACTGAGGGAAGCCGATGGAGGACTTATTATCTAGAATCTTCTCGAAACACCGGAATTCGAGTAACCCGTGAGGTTGGGTATCGCTCTAAATTCCCGTGCAGAGAGATCTAGAAACTCTAGGCGGGGAATGACGTTTTCCCGAGAAAGTGTATTTTCTCAAGAAGCACTCGCTTCTAGTGCGCATTGAGTTGGCACGAAGCGGGAAATTGGCTAAACTAGTCATTCACTTACTTTTGTTCGAAGAGAACAGACGCAGGCCTGATGTGAGCCATTTTGTGTCGCGTCTCACCTCAACCATGATTCGGCTGACTGTTATGGAAAGGAAGCTGAGAAGCCCTTGAACAGTTCGGAAGCTGACTGGAAGCTGAGTTCTCTCCATTCAGGTAGATATTTGTTTAAATCATTTAACTTTGTACGTGTGTTCCACACGCCATTGTTCTAACCTCATTACCTATGCGGATGTCCTTGCATACTAATTAGCAAACCGATCGATAACGCAGGCGACAATTAAGTGTGGGTTTGTTTACCGTGTGCTCGCGAATCAGCTGTTAGGAACGCCGTAATGTGATGTGGGCGATTTGGGTTCCAAATATATGTACTATATATTGCCAATCGTTGCATCTATTAGGTTGTTGGGTTAGAATAAAACATAGTTACTTGTGCCGGATGGAAACTTAGATTATGTCAGTCAGTTGCTGAAGCCAGAAGAACGGTTAGAAAACCAGGTAAGTTGGTAGGTGGAGATTCAGACAAAATTGTGCTTTGTTACTAAGTAAAGGAAGAACTTAGTTCTGTGCCACCAGAAATGATGTAACTATTGTGTAGTAACTTAATAGTGAATTCATTGTGTGGAACAGCGGATTTCTGTGGAAAGGTAAGTGGCTTTGGTGCTATATCTATATATATATGATGTGACATTGTGGATATATATTAGGTCATGGCATGTGATACTTCCTGGGGTAATTCCGAACGCCGAATAGCTCGACGCGTGATAACACTGCGTGCCGTCGCGATGTAAATATGCGTTCTGAAATCTTGTCTGAGCTATCCTGTTTCTTTCATACTGGCGCTAGTGCGAGTGAATGCTAAGGTGCTGGAAGTATGGAAGGATGCAAGGAGGCTGTATGAGACTGGGGAAATATAGGATATGGGGGATGTGAAAGCAAGTTATGAAAGTATGTGTTGGTAGACCAAACCAACGATGAAGTTCAGTCCAGGCCAAGGCTAAACCACTTGGGAGGACAGAACTAGAACAGTACCCTTGGAACATGTGGGGAACATGTATTCTCAAGAAGGCTTCTTGACTCTAAGGCAGAGTCTGATAAGAAGAGTTTGCTGTGGCGTGGGCAGGTGGTCCCACCAGCAAACAGGCTTGTGTACATAGTGGATGTGATCATGTACTATTCCTATATCCCGAGGGATCGTATATTGATCAAGATTATGTTTCTTAATGTACATTGATGATGTTAGGAACGAGTCTAGGGACTCTTTACCTATTTGTTTAGTTCGATTAAATTAGAACCATAACAGCCTTGTATCACTACTGACGTTAGCGACGACTGGTAGATGATTAGGGATAGGTGAGACCTATGATCAGACTCGTCATTCTGATTTCTTGCTCTGTTTGACGGGCTGTTCTGTGAGGCCAGCTGACATTTGGGAACCCATGCTTTGCTACTCTCCATATAGAGATAATGCTTTGGTTATATGAATAACTAACTAGCATGACTGAGGGTTGAGTAGTTATTGGTAGGATGCATGTGGACTAATGTTTGGGCCAGTATACTCTCACCGGTCGCTCTTCCTTTTCAGGAGTTTGCCTGTTGAGGAACCAGTCAACTATAATTGTTGTTGGCAGGAAACCACTTCGTGTGACAGAGCGAAGGGTTCAGTTCTTTACTTATCACGCCAGACTCAACCACACCAGGTACCCAATGTGATTCACCATGCGTGAAGAGTGCTTCAAGACATACAACTGCCCTGAAGGTGCACGTGTGGGAAGTGATGGTTTGTGATCGTTTTAAAATAGAAGATACTCTGGTTTTGCCAGGAACATTTCAGCATGTTGAGTAATCATGCTCAGCGAAGGGAAACACCGGTCCGTCTATTATGACGGGGGTTCTGCCTAAACACAGAAGTAACTGATCTTCAGACACTTGAATGGTTCTTTGGACAGCTCTAGGGGCAGGTCTTGAGAAGAACTACACCAGGTATTGACTTGGGACAAGTGAACCGGTGGAAGGGACTATGGATTATAGTCCAACCTGAATTGTTTCCGTGAAATAGATGTCTGATTCTATTAATGTACTGTCTCAGTATGAAGATATAAACTGTGTTCGAGTAGGACTCAGTAACATTTTTCAGTAGCCATATCTGATCCTACAAACAGTGTGACTGTAAGAGACCATTGAATTGGTCAGTGACATTTGTTCATTCATGTTCCGGTGATGTGATGAAGGGACCATTGAATGGGTCAGTGACATTTGTTCATTCATGTTCCGGTGATGTGATGAAGGGACCATTGAATTGGTCTATGCCATATCGGTTCTGCAGTGGGACTGTGCTATGAGTGACAGACCATTCGATTGGTCAGTGACTATTTAGTTCATCGAAGTAACCAATACTTGGAGCCAAGTCCAGGAAGATTGTCTCCAACTCGGTAGTGTTCGAGAACTGTATTACCAGTGACTCCGTGGGAGTGATATAGATGCAGTTGGTCCAGTGAAGTGTGATCCAGCAGTGACTCTATTGTTGTGGTTCCACGTTCGGGAGACGGAGTGGTCTCCAAGGTTCTAGTCATCTCACTGGAAGGAAGCCGGGTGAGTGGCGGACCGACTGGACGGGACATCTGCATCCAATCTACTTCTCAACTCGATGAAGACACCTACATCTCTGATTCTATCTCTACTCTATCTTCTATTTGTGTAAATAGATTCTTCTATCAGGATGTTCATTTCAGTTCTATATTCTCAAGGGTAGAATAAAATTTATGTAAGTTGACTTTCTCTTTGTATAATGCTTGAGTGTGGTCTCGGACTATGCCTAAGTGTTCATTATTCAACAGGTGTAGGTAGTTAGTGGGGGTCTAGAATCTGGAGGGGCTTGTAGACGTAATTAACTAACATGAGATCAACCACAGAGTAAAAATGTGTATCTGCTTGTCCAACCCCTGGGGCTAGAATACACGGGAGTGCCAGAGACACCTCGGGTGTGGTTCACTCTCACTACCCAAGGTGAACCCGAAACACTCCGTTACAGCAAGCATATCCACAATGTTGACATGTCTTACTCTATCAAAAGCCTTTGTGTAGTCAATAAAGCAAAGATGTATATCCTTGTTTACTTCTAAAGCACGTTCAATAACTGTTCGCAGCATATACACAGCATTTACTGTACCCTTTCCTTCTACAAAACCACATTGTTCTTCCCCTATTTCAGGTTGTATTTTCTTCCTCACTCTTTGCATGATAATTCGTAACAAAATCTTTGTGATGTGACTCATTATACTAATTGTTCTATGTTGATCACATTCTAAGGTTCCTGATTTCTTTGGGATTGCAATAAATACAGAATTACATAATTCAGAAGGTATATCTCCAGTATCATATAAAGTGTTCAGCAGTCTAGTGACTTGCTCTAGTCCAAATTCTTCTAAAGCTTTAATCATTTCTGTTGTGATGTTATCTGCACCGGGGGCCTTGCCAGCTTTCATATGCTTAAGAACATTTTGAACCTCCATCTTTAAAATTGCTGGTCCTTCATTATTAAATCTAATAGAATACTGTTCCTCTCTGTTATCATTATACAGGTCTTTCACATAATCTGTCCATACATGTAGAATCTGATCTTTTTCTATTATGATTTTGCCATCTTTAGTTCTTAGACAGCCTGTTGATGTACTTGTTCTTTTATTAGTAAGTTCCTGAATCCTTTTGTGCACTAATTTGGTATTTTGACTGTTGTGTTGTTTTTCAATTTCTAAGCACTTTTCCTCAAGCCATGATTCTTTTGCCTTCCTACATAATATTCTGACTTGTCTGTGAATTTCTTCATATTTGGCAGGATTATTTTTGTTGAGTCTTCTTGTTTCCATTAAGTGTAAAATTTCCTCAGTCATCCATTTCTTACGACCCACCTTCTTTAATTTTGGAATAGTTGTTTCTGCAGCCATATTGATTGAATTCTTTAACATTTCCCATTGATCATCCACATCCTGGAATAGGATCTCTAGATCAGACAATATTTCAAATCTGTTCTGTACTTCTATGTTGAATTTGTTTTGTATTTCCTTGTCATTACTCAATGTACACAAATCATATTTAGTGTTCCCTGTTGTATACTTGACTTTCTTCAACTTTATCCTCAATGTTCCTGTGAGTAATCTGTGGTCACTATAACAGTCAGCACTGGGAACTGTTTTTGCTACTGTTAGGGCGTTTCTAAATCTTCTGCTAATGAGAATGTAGTCAATCTGGTTTCTAATCCTGCTATCAGGACTCCTCCAGGTCCATAATCTTCTAGGGTGTTGCTTGAACCAGGTGTTTCCTACAATCATTTCCTGTTCTTTTGCCCACTCTACTAGTCTGTATCCTCTTTCATTTCTCTCTCCTAAACCATAGTTTCCTACTGTGTATCTATCCCCTTGATTTCCTACTTTTGCATTGAAGTCCCCTATTATAATGTTTATTTCTGAATTTTTACATTTCTTTAAGGCAGACTCTATGTCATTATAAAATTCCTCTACACTATCTTCACTGGACTCTCCTGTTGGGGCATATACTTGAATAATATTTATGTTAAAAGGTCTGCCACTCAATTTAACTAGTAGTACTCTGTCCGACACGGCCCAATATCCCTGAACAGACGTTGATGTTTTCCGGTCCAAAACTATTGCCACTCCCCCATGCCGATCCTCACCTCCAGAATAAATAATCTTAAAATCTTTATGTATCTTGATGCCTGCTCCTGTCCATCTCGTTTCGCACATACCTAATATATTAATTTTTTCTCTTTGAATTTCTTGTGTTATGTTCTCTAATTTTCCGTCGTTGTTTAGCGTCCTAACGTTCCATGTTCCTAATTTTAATGTCTCTGTCCTTGTCTTCTCATCACATGACCAAAAAATATTGTTTCCCTCTTTCGTATTGTTGTATATAATGTTCTAGTTCCATTAGCCTCTTTCAGGCAGTCGTTAGTTACTTTGGTAGTCTAAGGAATTCGCAACATTCATCTCAGGAATCACATTTATGTTGCTTCCAATCTCTTCCTAATTTGTTCATTTACATTCCAAGATTCACAGCCATACAGCAAAACAGGTTCTATATAGCACCATAGCACTCTTTTTCTTACATTCAGTGATATTGATTTATTGCATAAGATATTTATTTTTCATTTTCTGGAATGCAGCCTTTGCTTGCCCTATTCTGCATTTAAACTCTATTGTGCATCTTCCATCTGATGTTATAAATGTCCTTAGATATATAAAACTATCCAGTTGGACATTTGGGTGTTACCTGTTTCGTTGAAATCACCATTGTTACTGTTTTCTTGATATTCAAGGAGAGTCCTTTCTGTGCACTTTCTGTTGCTACAATGTCCAACAATGGTAACGTTAACGGTATCAACCATAATTTCAATGCTCAGTGAACGGAAATCTACATTATAATACTCGTTCATGTGATTGTGCACCATGCTTGGTCCAAACCTACTTTTTCTTTGGCACTGAACCAGTTAACAAATAAAATGACTGTTTGGGGAATTCAAAGGTTAGTTTATCAACAACAATGACAGAACAGTCTCTATAGCTATCAGCCAATAATTCAGGTTTTCAGCATGTGGACAAAGAGTTTGTCATTAGACTGTTGACGCTGGTATGCGATTATTGATTATTTGAATATCATCCTAGCAAAGCCCGGAAACAACACGGGAAGAGCGGCTACAATCATTTGCATGTGATTATTAGAACAAATGACGGTGACCACGGCCCTAATGGTCACGAGCAGGAACCTTTAACATTTCCATAAGGTTAACTACTGTGGCAGTGGAAGGTTGATAGCGGACATTGTGGAGTTAATGTCAGGGTTATAGTCTAGGAATAGACATGATGATGTACTGGAGTCTGTGAGACTGTGAGTATCCACTGGAGAGTTGACCTGGCTCTCAGGTCAATTTGCCGTTGTGAATGTCTTCTAGAAAGTTACCTGGGCCACGAATTGTGTAATGTCGCAACGCCAGATAGTCGGAAATAGCGAGCGTGCATTAAACACGCATAGTCTAAATAATGGCTGCGGAGATAATTCTTTTAGGGTCCTTCAACTTCTAGACACCAAACAGACACGATTTTATGCATACGTTTATACATTCATACAAACACAGTGATATCTACATAATATACAGTGGCATTAACATAAATGAACGCTTAAACACATTTAGATTTTATACATTTCATATAGAAACGAACATACACAGAAATGCTATAGATAAGCAAACATACAGAGATACAAAACATATTAACTCACTCACGCGAATGATATTTACGAAATATGCCTGCAATCAGTCGTTAATTTTCATCTTTTAAATAAACATCAACACGCCCATTTATGTGTCTATTCTGTCAGACAGTTAGTCAAACGGAACGATGGGAAAACAGGGGCAGATAGATACAAAAGAAATTATTTGTTAAAGTTCGTCCAGCCTTCTTGATTCAACGTGTTAAAATGACTGATGGCACGAGCAGGACAATACAATCAACGTTGAAACATGAACGAGCTGGGCACAATAATCAACGTTACGCCTGAATGACCAGAACATAATCAACGTTGAAGCATGAACGAGCAGGACAACAATCAACGTTGATTCATGGACGAGCAGGACACGGCACACAAAACATTCAACGTTGAAGCATGAACGAGCATGATACAACAATCAACGCTGAAGCATAAATGAGCAGGATACAACAATCAACGCTGAAGCATAAATGAGCAGGATACAACAATCAACGTTGAAGCATGAATGAGCAGGATACAACTATCAACGTTGAAGCATGAATGAGCAGGATACAACAATCAATTTTGAAGCATGAACGAGCAGGATACAACAATCAACGTTGAAGCATGAAAGAGCAAGATATAACAATCAACTTTGAAGCATAATTGAGCAAGATACAACAATCAACGTTGAAGCATGAATGAGCAGGATATATAACAGTGTAGGTGAGCTAAAGTAGACTGGATCAATGGTTTGCATCCCAGAGCTTCACTCTTCCAAATCAACAACGAAGGCCGGTGATAGCAAAGGTTCAGGTTTATTCTGGCTTCGTACAAAAGGCATAGCCGCATACAAGTTTGTTGGTTACAAAATTTCACGAAAGATAATTTGTCTTAACTCGATACCACACTTTCCAGATGAAGACTTAATGCTACCTTCGACCTCACCAGCTGGCGGTCAAGCTATCACTAACTTTGTTGTCATCTCCCGACACCAATAGCTACCCCTAGCTATGGTGCTCAATCGTGCATTATTCGCTAACCTATCCTTACCTTGCGCGCCATCCATACAACCAACCTTATAACAGGGTACTCTGTTATAGATACAACAATCAACTTTGAAGCACGAAAGAGCAAGATACAACAATCAACTCTGAAGCATGAACAAGCAGGATATAGCAATCAACTTTAAAGCATGAATGAGCAGGATACAACAATCAACGTTGAAGCATAATTGAGCAGGATACAACAATCAACGTTAAAGCATACACGAGCAGGACACACCAATCAACGTTGAAGCATACACGAGCAGGATACAACAATCAACCTTGAAGCATACACGAGCAGGATACAACAATCAACGTTGAAGCATGAACGAGCAGGATATAACAATCAACGTTGAAGCATAAATGAGCAGGATACAACAATCAACGCTGAAGCATGAACTAGTTGGATACAACAATCAACGCTGAAGCATGAACGATCAGGACACAACAATCAACGTTGAAGCATGAACGAGCAGGACACAACAATCAATGTTGAAGCATGAACGAGCAGGACACAACAATCAATGTTGAAGCATGAACGAGCAGGACACAACAATCAATGTTGAAGCATGAACGAGCAGGACACAACAATCAATGTTGAAGCATGAATGAGCAGGACACAACAATCAATGGTGAAGCATGAACGAGCAGGACACAACAATCAACGTTGAAGCATGATCGAGCAGGACACAACAATCAATGTTGAAGCATGAACGAGCAGGACACAACAATCAATGTTGAAGCATGAACGAGCAGGACACAACAATCAATGTTGAAGCATGAACGAGCAGGACACAACAATCAATGTTGAAGCATGAACGAGCAGTACACAACAATCAACGTTGAAGCATGAATGAGCAGGACACGACAATCAACGTTGAAGTATGAGCGAGCAGGATATAACAATCAACGTTGAAGCATGAACGAGCAGTACACAACAATCAACGCTGAAGCATGAACGAGCAGGGCACGCCAATCAACGGTGAGACATGCTATGGGCAAAAGACAACATTGAACACTGATGAATAGTTCCTTACAGTACAATGTGTCACTTAACGAACACGACTAGTCAGAATGTGAAGAGTAAAGGAAACGTCTTCCACACATGGTACTGCAACATATTGCAATAATATCTGTTCTTGTATTTCATTGACAGAAAGGCATATCCATCTATCATATGCCATGCCGATCAGCGTCGGTGGTCATGTTTTGCCATCTCACTCGATCACAAGAGTCGTAGATCAGCTCCAAGTTCCTGTCTCGATCATGCCACGTGGCCTAACCATTCAAGTATTTACTTCTCGGTGTTCCCCTTGGTCTAATCCCTTCGATCTTGCCAGTTGTTACAAAGTTCACCAAGTCATTTCTTCTCATAACATGCCCAAAAATGTTTGCATGTCTTCGTCTAATGATTCTAATCAGTTTACGATCTTCATTTGTTTCTTTAAGGACTTGTTGATTGTTTTTGTTTTCTGTCTGTCCATGGTATTCTTTGCATTTTCCTCAGAAACCACATTCCCTCAGCCATCAAATATTTATTTTTTTTTAGCTTGACTGCTCATTGTCCACGCTTCACATCCATACAAAAGTACAGATTCTATGTAGCACTACAACACATTTTTTCTCGTTTCAGTTGATAACTTTTTATTCGTCAGTATGTTTTTCATCTTGCAAAAGGCTACCTTCGCAATGGCAATTCTTGTTCTAATCTCTTCAAGGCATCTCCCATCAGATGTTATGACTGTTCCGAGATAACTGTACCGATTCACTTGTTGAAGAATATGCCCATTTACTGGTATATCACATTGTGGTATTTCCTTCTTCCTAGTGACGACCATAATCTGTGTCTTCTTACTATTCAATTCTAACCCTAGTTGCTCACTGTGAGCAATAACCGCATCTACTAAATGTCGCAGGTCCTGTTCATTGTCTGCAATCAAGACTGTATCATCTGCATATCTAATGTTATTGATGTATCTTTCCCCAATGTTGTTTCGTTCCATACCTTCTATATTTCTGAAAATACTTTCACTGTACAGGGAAAACAGATCTGGAGACATTACACATCCCTGTCTCAGGCCTCTTTTAATAGGCTGATATTGACCTACATCATTATTAATTCTGATGGCAGCTTGTTGTTTCCAATATATGTTTTTTTTACAATATAAGGTCTTTTCCATCAATTTGTAGATCTTCAAGCATCCTTATCATGTCCACATGTCTCACTTTATCGAAAGCCTTTGTGTAGTCAATAAAGCAAAGATATATATCTTTGTTTACTTCTATAGAGCGTTCAATTACTGTTCTGAATATATACACAACATTTATTGTACCCTTGCCTTCTACAAACCCACGTTGTTCTTCTCCTATTTCGGGTTGTATTTTCTTCCTAACTCTTTGCATGATAATTCTCAGCAAAATCTTCGTGATGTGGCTCATTATACAAATTGTTCTATGTTGGTCACATTCCAAGGCTCCTGATTTCTTCGGGATTGCAATAAATATAGAATTACATACTTCAGGAGGTATATCTCCAGTATCATATATTGCGTTCGGCAGACTGGTGACTTTGTCTATTCCATATTCTTCTAAGGCATTGCTAATTTCTATTGTGATGTTATCTGTACTCGGGGTCTTGCCAGTTTTCATATGGTTAAGAGCATTCTGAACTTCCATCTTCATAATTGATGGTCCTTCATTATTATCCCGATGATCATATCGTTCTTCTCTATTATCATCATAAAGTATTTCACGTAATCTGACCACGCATGTGCCATACTTCTGCTTTACTTCTAGAGCTCGTCGAGCAAGTAGTTGACAATTTCTACGAGACACACAGACATGAGACACAGACAGCAACTGTAGTAGAAGGAACTCAAAGTCCTAGAATTGCACACAGTCTTTATTCTGGACATTGTTATCTCCAAACGTACATCGTGTGACATCGTGCTCCCGATACATAGGAGAGTGGATGCACCTCATAATAAACATGTAACGAATGGAATAACAGTTATTATTAATATGTGCAGATTGCTATCGTTTTGAGACCTACACCACCACTTGTGCTAACGTGTAAACTTAAATGTCAGACCAACTCACTGTTTCGGCTACTGGCCATTTTTGGACGAAAGATCTGTTACCTTTGACACCGACAACGCAGCTTATTCTTCGTTGATACAACACAGCACGTTGACTGGAAACTCTATTCTCTCGATAAGATTTTGATAATTGTAACTGACAGCCTACAATGATCTGCGTGATGTTCAGAAACGCCTGGGTACGTTTTTACAACCAGCCCACACAGCAGCTCCAAGCTGACTGACTGTTCACGCTTCTTAGCCGTAACCTCACTTCCGTCCTCTCCAAAATCATGGAGTCTTGAATGATCTCCCTTCTCTCGTGATGACATCCCTATCACTCAACACATTTTTGGGGTTATTGTCGATAAACTGTTATATGTTAACTCTACTCTTGTTGATCGTTAGCTGTACCGTATACCTTCTATTAGTACATAGTACTGGTACTGTATACCTGCTCATAGCTACATGGCAGTATGTAAAATCTGATCTTTTTCTATTATGATTTTGCCATCTTTGGTTTTTAAGCAACCCGTTGATGAGCGTATTCTTTTATTAGTGATGTCAATAATTCTTTTGTGCATTAATTTAGTTTTCCCGGTGTGTGTTTTTTTTTCAATTTCCTTGCAGTTTTCCCCAAGCCATGTTTCTTTTGTCTCTTTGCATAGCTTCCTAATTTTCCTGCTAATGTTTTCATATTTTTCCATGCTATTTTGGTTATTTCTTCTTATTTCCATGAGTTTTAAGATGTCTTCCGTCATCCATTTCTTGTGTCCTATTATCTTTATTTTTGGGATGGTTGTTTCTGCAGCTTGGTTGACTGATTTCTGTAATATTTCCCATTGGTCGTTGACATCTTGAAATAATATTTCCAAATCGGAAAATGCATCACATCTGTTCATTACCTCTACGTTGATTTATCTTTTATCTCCTCACTCTTCAGTACCCGTAGACCAAATTTTGTGTTTCTTTGTGTATATTTGACTTTCTTTAATTTTAAATGTATATTGTTTAAAATTAATCTATGGTCGCTGTAGCAGTCTGCGCTTGGTATAGTTTTTGCGACTTTTAAGGCATTTCGAAATCTTCTGTTGATGAGAATGTAACCAGTCTGATTTTTGATCTTATGATCAGGACTCCTCCATGTTCATAATCTCCTTGAGTGCTGTTTATACCAGGTGTTTCCAATAATCACATCATGCTCTTTTGTCCACTGTACAAGTCTGCAACCTCTTTCATTCCGTTCCCCTTGTCCATATTTCAAACTACTGAGCATAATCTTGCCTAGTACATCAACAGCAGCTGAAAAATGCTGATGTTGACTGCAACGACCTGTAAGGGATATGCAAGGGAAAAAAGTCCATACTTGCTTACTATGCATCCGTCCTGTTGATTTCCAACTTTGGCATTCTAGTCACCCATTATGATATTTACTTCAGAATTCTACATTTCTTGAAGACATTCTCTAAATCACTATAAAATTCATAAATGCTGTCATCACTACTGTCTGCTGTTGATGCATAAACTTGTATGACGTTGACATCAAAAAGTCTTCCACTCAACTTCACCAGTAACACTCTGTCTGAAACAGTCCAATATCCTTTGATCGATTTTAATTTCTCTGTATCCATTATAATTGCTACTTTTCGCTATTGTTTCTCTCCACCAGAATAGATTATTCTATATTCCTCAGATGTTATAATGTCCATTCCTGTCCATCTGGTCTCACGTATACTTAACAGGTTAATATTTAATCTTCTCATTTCATTCAAATTTTCCATCCCCACACATAGCTCTTGCATTCCATGTTCCTACTTTCAATGTTACTACTCTTTTGCACTCAGTCGCCTGCTGACGGTCTGGAGTTACCTGGTGAACATGACTACTCATACCGGGCAAGGCTGCTCCTATGGAGCACCCATTTACGCCGTTTCTCTGATTATTGATGAGTTTGCAATACATGATATTCTTGGCATCTGTAAAGTAGGTAGTTTGCCATTGCTTTCCTTCCTAGCAGTGACCATACAGGTCGATGACCGTAGCCATTGTTCCCCCCCCCCAAAAAAAAAAAAGAAATCCTCTGCCTACCGTCGTGAAGCTGGAGACCATAACCTACAACTATCATCCACCACCTGCATCCATGGCTTCACGTAACCCTGATTGAGGCGCTAAACGGGTACTGCACCTTGCCCAAGGGTGTCCCGTAGGCTAGCGGAGGGAAGGAGGCACCTTATCTCTCCTACGATAGGGAATACCCCTACCCAGCCACCAGTATATATATATATATATATATATATATATATATATATATATATATATATATATATATATATATATATATATATATATACCACATAGTAGAGGTTTGGAATTTATGCATATATATAAAGCTAACATTAACAGATATCTTCATCAAGTTCCATGCCGAATGTCGTAGGCGTTTGTGACTCCCCACAGATCTCAGTTTTTGGTTTTCTGGATCAATTCTACCGTTGATATTCATCCATGCCACCGTCGCAATCCATCCAGCGTCATTTCTCTTGGTCTGCCTCTGTCTCTCTTCCCCTTGATCTTTCCTGTTGTCACGATGTTCTCCAATGTCTCTCTTCTCATGACATGACCAAAGAAAGTGGTTTGCCTCTTTCTTATTATTGTATATAATGTTCTAGTTTCATTAGCTTCTTTCAGGAATTGGTTGTTAGTTACTTTGGCAGTCCAAGGAATTCGCAACATTCGTCTCAGGAACCACATCTCTGTTGCTTCCAATATCTTCCTAATTTGTTCATTTACATTAAAAGATAACGTTGAGAGAAACATTTAAGGAACTCCTGGAGCCCACAGAACTGTGCATTTGTTTGCAGCACCATCTTCATGGCATTGGGAATTATCCGCTACATGTCCGGTCTCAAACATTGTATCATTGTGATGTCAGGCTATGTCTCACTACAGTGCTTATACTCTGTAGCACGGATTGGGATTGTGTCTAGCAAAATAGCAATGTATAAATAAACATCTGATAGTGGGTATTTTCATCATCAACATCATCATATGCCACTTTGGGCGTCAAGGGTCGCGGGGAGGAATAATTGGCGCTCCGGCACCCATTGGTGGCACTGGATGTGTTAGCATAGTGTGATTGTACAATGTTTTTGATGTCGTCAGTCCATGTTCTTCTCGTTTGTCCTCTGGCTCTCGGAGAAGATCTTCTTTGATGTAGGCCCAGTGCTGGTAGTTCATGATGTTGTCTTTTAACGAAATGGCTAAACCGTTTGATTTTCTGTCTTTCAATATGTTTCACACAAAATGTTGATCCCACTCAGAAATTCGCGAACGAAGAAGAAGAAATAAACTGACGTTCTAAAAGATCTGAACATCAAAGAAAACCGGCTCATAAACGGCACCGTGTCTCGGCAACTGAAATACTGTGGCCATATTAAATGTCACGGTTTCTTGGAGAGTACAGTGGCGGAAGTATGTGGTTTCTGGATCGACCTGCAGTGTAAGAAGTCGGGGTGCCCCACCGCCTAGATGAAAGTATTAATCACTGGCGAACAACCCCAAATAGTCAGAAACTGACTAGGGACAAAATCTATATGGCTGAACTACAGATTAAGCCCATGAATATCCAACGAACAGCTCCAAGTGGCTCGTTACAAAATGAAATGAACTGTGCTGAATATTCGCCAAGGAATGGGAAAGAGAAGGTTAGCTAAGATAGATGTTTTAAGTCTAAATATATTAGTATAGACGACTATCTCAGTACAGGTTTTTCTCCCTGACGGCTCCCTTCCTTGGTGTGTAAGTGAACCTCCACCAATGTACACAACAACACGTATGCACAATTGGAATTAAAATATAACGAGAGAACTATGAGTTACAATATTACAACATTTATTTACTAATCATAGACATCTGATGGTTTTTAATATGAGGATGATGAAATCATATAACATATTGTGATGAGAAACATTACGTAACTTTACTTGTTACTTCATCTATCTGGAACTGTGGTCCAGATCCCCACTCTCCAGTAGACTCAACAAAAGAAACAGCTTGCCGGTATTCTGACGATCCTGTCAGTCCTGACACTCCTAGTCTTCACTCGTCCTTGAGATCTACAACATAGGTGCTCCTTGTGAGAGCTTGAAAGAAAGTCAAGAAGGTTTTATATCAGTTCTACATCAGCGCAATCCTAATTAAAACATATCATAACACAAACATATACAATGACCAGTCTGGCCAAGTTTATCTTCCAGCTCTACTGTGTTCACCATCCTCCTTCTCCCTACTGTCTTTAGTCTGGGACGGGCTTTTTCAATTGTCTCACACGCCTGTAATGATTACATTTCTGCCGCCCCATGTCCATGTCGCTAATACAGAAATTCTGTGTCGTACAGCCGCTCCGTCCAAAGTTAGTTTAGCAGCTCACAGGGTCGGTAAGTGTATTATAACAATGCCTGATCATCCGGGCTTGCAAGCCGTGACCAGTAGCTGTGCCAGGTTTCCATGCATTACCGTGGACGCACGCCCACAATACACTGAGAAAGTTTAGCACCATATACCAATTGTGGGTAATGTCTGTACCATTACACCTCTGCTTCCAACACAATCATTGGCCAATGGGCCAATACGCAGACAATAGCATAACACTTCATATTGGTAGGTTTGCATATGACAAATCAATATATCAAACATCCAATACACATAAACATATTGATTAAACTAGACATATTATGATACTTTAACATCATAGCATAATGCACTAGTTAGTTTATGAAATTACACATACATACATCCAACATATCCGTAAACATTATATTACTTCAAGATGGACATCTAATGATACTCAACATAATAGCATCAGGCATTATTAATGAGTACTAATATTGTATAGCTACAAAATGAGATATACAACAAGTCTAATTGAAGTTACCCCACAGACCAGCCATATTTGCCTAGCTGCCTGGTTTAATCACCACTTAGTTACTGCTGTTGTAAGAATTAAATAAATAGTCAGTTGACTATATTCTGTACAACAAATGCACACACCAAAAGGCAACTAGGGTAGTGTACAAAGAAATGACAAGCATCTACCAAGACACCTAAAAGTATACTTAGACAATGATATTTATTGAAATAACCTATGTCCGATATAGACTGACTAGTTACTAAGAAATAATTCTCCTAGTTAAATCTAGCAACATAAGAATCATATATATGACTACCAAACATTGAGCTGGCTGCCTACCTGTTCTGAAGTCAGACTTAATCTAACATAAAACAGGCTAGGGACCCTTATTTAAGCTGAGTCAAGCAGACAGTATTATCTCCTTGGCATTCCCATCATAAATTCTTCTTATCTCCACCGGACGGTAATTGCAATTAACTCCAAGTCTGTCCAGTCATAAAAATTCTTTCTGCATGCCTTCACACCTGTGGGTCTGACCATTATTAGCCTCCTGAGTCTTATCAGTGATTTCACACCTTGCAGAGTCGGCCAGTCCGAGTGGACGGGGCTTGTTTACCGCCCTGGGGCCATTATCTCTCCCTGTGTCAATGTTGTTCACGCCTGGGTGGTTTTATTTCACTCACTGGCCCAGTTCATTGTTGATTCAGTCTGGGTCTACCTGGGCAAGAAGGTGCCAATGCGTCTGTGTGGTGTCATAGCCCGTCTGGGTCAGCAGTTTTCTAAGGTGTAGACTAATTTAAATTATCTAGTTGTGTCCGTCTCAAGTATCCCATTTTACTTGCCATCTGCAAGCTTACGTCATGGCTAGAGGCTTTTTGTGAATAATCTTACCTCACGACTAGATAGCCGTTGAGTAGCATGATTAATTCATTCTTTCTCAATTTGGCCTCTCAAATTTGGAGACCGAGAAAAATATTCTGGGATGTTAAGGCGGCATTTCACGACATGCAGGAAGATGATGACAGGGCATCGAAGACACAATCATCATTAAAATGCATGAGTATATGGCACAGGATGTAGAAACATTTCGGTTGTAGTGTCAATGGTACATGATGTAGAAACATTTCGGTTGTAGGTTCAATGACACAGGATGTAGAAACATTTCGGTTGTAGCGTCAATGGCGCAGGATGTAGAAACATTTCGGTTGTAGTGTCAATGGCACAGGATGTAGAAACATTTTGGTTGTAGGTTCAATGGCACAGGATGTAGAAACATTTTGGTTGTAGTGTCAATGGCACAGGATGTAGAAACATTTCGGTTGTAGTGTCAATGGTACATGATGTAGAAACATTTCGGTTGTAGGGTCAATGGTACAGGATGTAGAAACATTTTGGTTGTAGGGTCAATGGTACAGGATGTAGAAACATTCGGATGTAGTGTCAATGGCACAGGATGTAGAAACATTTTGGTTGTAGTGTCAATGGCACAAGATGTTGAAACATTTCTGGTTAAGGGTCAATCACACCCGACATAGAAACATTTCGGCGGGCCGAGATTAGAGTCACTTTCTACAGTGGACCTGTCACATGATGATGATGAGAGACTTTAGTGTCCACGGCGTGAACACAGACGTTGTATTTGTTCGCCCTGTCCGAGATGGTTAGCCGTTCGATACCCTACACAGCACTACGGGTGAGGTGATAGTATAACACCATGGTGCGCCTGCGTTTAAATATTCGTCCACATGCTCACTCGTGTACGGTACTGCTCAAAATAGAGACGGGCGCACTACTTGAATCCACCGACCTCTGCACCGACCTGGATGTATTTAAATAATAAGTATTGATTAACACTTATCGAATACAAGAGCGCAAGTAAGAGGACGCAATAGACAACATAAATGATAAAAGCCACAGTGGATTCACACTTGAAACCTCAAGTGATACTATCGTCTCGCTCAAGAACAAATGTGCTTTGACCTTTGATCAGCTAGACACACTAATTGTATATGTGCTACCCGTGCTACTTTTTATGGTTTTATTGTCTTAGGTGCCCTTTGATGTTTACTTCCACCCCTTGTCTACAAGGAGCTGACATATGTATCGATCATATAGCTTTGATTACTCGACGGTTTCCACCATGTCTCCATGGTGTGCCGTGTTAGGGTTCGTTATTGCCACTGTTTCATACATATATCTACGAGGCTTACAGTGCTGCGGGATCAGGACAGCTGTCCACTGGGGGTTTCCAAGTGGATGCATATTTTATCACTTCCCAACACCGATATCAATATTCGCAAATATATATATTGGCTTTTCTAGCGTGGAATGACAATCCCATATTTAGTGGATAATAATTACAATGAGAATGAAGAAATCGCATACTTTGATGATAACATTTACTATCACAATACATTAATCTCACACTTTGGGGATTACATTTAGAATCATAATGAAGAACATCTAACATGAACACAAACTTACACCTGGATGTACAGGCGGCTGGCTATCTGGAGAACATAAGAAATACGATTACCATCATGCCATGCCAGTGGTTGTGACGTAAGGGGTCGGCGAATCTGGGATTTCGCAGTATGCTCAGGACAAAGACACGGGTGTGAGCGTATGGGACCACTAGTAGAATGGCATAGGGGGAAACCCGACAAGTTAAAAAAAAAAGTGAAAATGGATAACTGGAGAAAACCAATACAATTTTCCAACGCACAAAAACTTACCGAAGCTTGCCTTTCAGGTCAGTATCCATCTTCAAACTGAGAGTCGGCTGAAAAGGATACCCATTACACTCTTTCTCTTAGCATCCTGTTTTTAGTTAACCTCTTTATCTTCCCTTCCCTTTCAAATCGTTTCATTACTCTTGCACTTCTGTCTCCCAGAGATTATTTTAGTTTTGTGGGTTTCTTTCTCTCTTTCTTTCTTTTCTTTTTTTTTTTGTTACAGCGGGGTAATATGCCTCTTTGTATGCTGAACATTTGTTTTGTGGACACTTAATCTCGATTAGTAACTATCACCATTGCTAGTTTGTTTCATTCTGTACCTTGCAAAGTGACGTAAGCGTTCATGTCTCTCCGCAGATCTCGGCCCTTGTTGCACGGAATAAATTATATACAATACATTACTCCATGTATTCGTCTTAGACCATCAAGCATTATTTCTCTGTGTCTGCTTGTGTATTTTCTACCGTTTATTTCCCCCCCCCCCCCCCCGCAGCGAATAAACAAAATGGCGACTGTACTTACGGAGTATATAACCAAAGAGCAACGTGCTTTTGTGCGTTATTTGAAGGCAAAAGGACTGCCTGCAAAGGACATTCATATGGAAATGCTTCCTTTTTATGCTGACAAATGTTTGTCCCGTAAAGCGGTGCATAGCTGGATAGAAAAATTTTCTCAAGGACGCTCTAACATTGTTGATGAAATCCGATCTGGTCGTCCTGTTGAGATTGCAACAGAAACATCGGTGCAGCGGGTGGAGGAGATGATTAGAGATGACAGGTGAATAACGATAGACTCTGTAGCATCTGCAATAGGGTGCTCGCATGGTTCAGCGTATAGCATAATGCATAATCGATTGAAATTTAATTAAGAAAGTGTTTTAAGGTTTGTAGCCAGACAATTGAATGAGGAACACAAAATGAACCGATTTGGCCTATCTCTGTCGACACGAAGATGAAGGAGAAGACATGCTGAACAGGGTTGTTACCGGGGACGAATCATGGATGCATCACTACCGGCCTAAATCAAAGCGTGCTTCAATGCAATGGAAGCATCCTTCTTCGCCTTGTGTCCAAAAATTCAAGGTTATCAGCAGGGAAGATTATGCTGACAGTGTCTGGGATTGTCAAGGAGTGCTTTTAACCAATTTCAAGAAGAAAGGTGACAATGTGAATTCTGAACGGTACTGTGAAGTTCTATCGATGCTTCATGATGCAATTCGAAGAACACGTCCATGACTGCTGACTAGAGGAGTCTTGCTTCTTTATGACAATACCAGACCGCATACGGCTCGATTGACTCAGGAGAAAATTAACTAAGGTGCGAAGTTCTGGAACATCCACCTTACAGCCCCGACTTAGCTCCTAGCGATTTCCACCTTTTTGGTCCACTGAAAAACCACCTTGGAGGGAGAAATTTCGCGAATGACGCCGAAGTTGAATCTGAAGTGAAAACGTGGTTTAGAAAACAGAGCACGCAGTTGTATGCAGCCGGTTTGGGAGGA
The DNA here is from genome assembly GCA_963921405.1 of Cepaea hortensis. NCBI lineage: Eukaryota > Metazoa > Mollusca > Gastropoda > Stylommatophora > Helicidae > Cepaea > Cepaea hortensis. Next base: position 127,862,157 of record OY992877.1, on the reverse strand, counting down.
CTGATAAAACGATGGGATAAATGCATCAATGTTGGTGGAGATTACGTTGAGAAATAAAAGGACAATGTATGTGTAAAAATAAACTAGTTTAAAGTTGTTATCGTATTTAGTTATTTTTCCACAGCAATTTGTGACTTACTTATTGACTTCCCCTCGTGCGTGTGCGAGCGTGCGTGCGTGTGTGTGTGTGTGTGTGTGTGTGTGTGTGTGTGTGTTTGTGTGTGTGTATGTGTGTGTGTGTGTAGTGGTATTGCTTCTTTCTTCTAGCTACCGGTTTATAGTCCACAACTAGTGTCATTTATCTATATTACTAAATGTTTGTTTGTTTTCAACTGCCCTGCCACACGTAACGCTGAGACACACAGTGAACCCTTGGACATGACCAAGAATGCAGCTGGCTGGGTGGCTAGAATGCCCGATTCTCCTTCGGGAGACCCGGGTTCGAATCCTCGATAAGATGTGGGATTTTTTTCTGTCGGGGGCATAAAGAAAATCCTAACCTGCACAGTTTGCAGCGACTGCAATAACCAGGCGGCCTTAACTCCTCAGGCTCCAAGACCCCCTCAAAGATACACAGACAGACAGACAGACAGACAGACAGAAAGGCAGGCAGGCAGGCGGGCGGACGGACGGACGGACGGACGGGCCGACGGACCGATGGACGGTTGGATGGATGGTTGGATGGTTGGATGGATGGATGGATGGATGGGCGGGCGGGCGGATGGTTGGGCGGACGGACGGACGGACGGACGGATGGACGGATGCACGGATGGATGGATGGATGGATGGATAGATAGTTGTATGTGATTGTGTGTTAGTGTATGAGTGAGAGATTGAGAGAGGGTGGGGTGTGTGTGTGTGTTGGGGGTGGGGGAGTGGTAGGGAGTGTATAAACAAACACGCTCAGTTTCTCCGTAATTTTGTTTTTGCACTGCAGAGGCTCTGTGTCTCTTCTCTTGTCCAATTGTCACCAGTGCAACTCCACGTCCGCTCTCCTCCCCTTACGTTATCATCGACACTATCCATCTGATTAGATTGTCCTCTGTATGATCACCACACACCATTCTATCAAACAATCTGTCAACTACGTTATCTCTCGCTAATTGACATGTGACGGACTGCATGTGTGACAAGCCACACGCTTTGACTCACTCACACAACTAAGTCCCATACTTGTGTATAGACAGATCTGGCCTGTACAGGCACAATATCATACAGCAGGTAGTCAGGCAGTAACTGACACTGTTACTTGTCTAGTCACAGTACATCAGACACTATTTTCAAACAACGTTGGTTCCATCGGCATACACATATCTGCTGCAAGTGAGCCTATCACAAGTGAGTCTGCTCCACGTGAGTCTGTCCCAAGTGCGTCTATCTGAAGTGTGTCTGTCCCAAGTGAGTCTGCCCCACATGAGTCAGTCCCAAGTGTATCTGAACCAAGTGAGTCTGTTCCACTTGAGTCTGGCCCAAGTGCGTTTGTCCCAAGTGTGTTTTCCCAAATGAGTCTCCCAGGCAGCTGAGTGAACAATCAGTTCTTTCTCGATTTCGTAGCAAAACTATTAAGTGATTATTGTCGGATGTATGGTTGTTCTGACAACCCCAACGAGATAAAGGATACTAAGTTCCTCTTTCTCAATGTAATCCTACCTGTTATAATTAATTTAGCTGTTACTGGCTCAGTGGCTTGAGACCATAAGTAGAGTTTCGGAGTACCAAGGAATACCTCCAGGAAACCAATGAAAAGTTTTCTCTGAATACCCAAAATATCCTTTTGGTGGTTCCTTGCCTCTCCTCTCTCAACTAAATAATTATTAATCTAGAGTTGTTAATTAAAACAATTTTACTACGACAAGAGAACTCTCAAAAAGAGAAAATGACCCTTATTTTTCATAATTTATTACACATAAATGGTGCTATTGTTTCTGAATGTCATATAAATACAAAAAATTACACACACACACACACACACAAATGATAAGAACATGTACATGTACATCTGTATGTATACATATCTCATGGCTGTGCCGAGATACTATCCACCACACCAGTAATATATCAGTCCTCCATTATTTTTATTGGGCCATTTCTTCTGGCCTATGTATAACCTGTGGAGAAAAGAACAATACACTCTGTTTGGTCACCCGTCCAGTTCTTGGATCTCTGCGGCAATCAGGCAATGTAACATATATGTACTAGTTTCTTGAGGGTTCTGTGTTATGTGGTCCCGGATAGGATTTTTGTTTGGCTCAAGGGTTTCTCCACCTAGATAAATATAGACTAAGTTATCTAGGATACCTGCCCTCTATGGTAGAGAAATCTGCAGGAAGTTGCTTTGGACTAGTATCTGGCCTCACTATATCAGCTGCCTCACTCAATCAAGCTCCTATATTCAGTCAAGCTGTTACATTCACAAAGTCAGGTCTGGATCTAGATGGACCTAGCTGCTCCCTGAAATTTCAGCATCAATCATAAATCTAATGACATCATCACTATGAACATCAGAAATGAAACGCTGTACATTTTCAAGAAAACCACAAAGAAAAATACATAATAGAATTGTGATCCTAGGAAAATAAACAGTGGAAGGAAAAGAGTCTTGGTGCTCTCACCTAGTTATCCATAACATAATTGGTCGTTCTCCATTCAATCCGTCATTATATGGCGCTCAAGGTTTAGACTAGCAGATACGCTGTGTTGTCTTCTCCGATGCCTGTCCTCAATGGTCTAATGGTTGAGTAATACCTTGTTTGATTTGGAATTTGACAACTATGTTCTCCCTTATCTTCTGTACATAATTAGTTTCTCTAGATCTCTTTCCCTTACAAGAAAAAGGTCACATACATTAAGGGTTTTTAAATCATTCTCCATTGCCATGAGTATTCGGTTATAAACAATGTAAATACATCATGGTAACATCTCTTGTATAACCTTCAGGTGCATTATTTTCTAATCAAATGTTTCAAGGCGAGTATATTCCCTCCTTTTCACCATGTATGTAATATGCTGTTACCTCATTTATCATCATCATCATCATCATCATCATCATCATCATCATCATCATCATCATCATCATCATCATCATCATCATCATCATCATCATCATCATCATCATCATCATCATCATCATCATCATCATCATCATCATCATCATCATCATCATCATCATCATCATCATCATCATCATTATCATCATCATCATCATCATTCAGGACACAAAACTATATAATGGTGACTTGGGTTATATGTAATACAGAGTGGTGCCATTCAGGACAGTATGATTGTTACATGAGTGATATGGAATACAGAGTGGTGTCATGCTTACGACACAAAACCATATGATTGTAACATGAGTTGTATGGACTACAGAGAGGTGTCATGCGTCGGAGTGCACTAAATTATTAATTAGTGTATGGGTTAACATGTTCTCATCTGATAAACAGGACATTATACATCAAGGTGCCTTCCATCATGAGATTGATTGATTGTTTACAATACTTCTCAGGATCTCTCTTCATCTCACTCATTCTCATCATTCATCAGACATAATATTCATATGCGCATGGATGATAAGTAAGCATAATGATGTGATTTTACAAATGATAAATTGACAGATTTGATATCAATTAAATTACAGTGGAATCTCACTCATTCCACCATCCTTCATTAGACATAATAATTGTGTGGATGATAATTATGCATAACTATGAGATTCACAAATGATTCCTCATATTTAACAATAATGAAATTACACATGAACCACCACATGTATGCTCTCATCAAATACATAGAATTATGTGATACACCCAATCTACATTCATTCATCATGAATCATAACCACACTTGCAGGGGTGATGATTATGATTATCATGTGTCTCACAAATGATAAATCCACATGTTTAGCAACAATGAAAATACATTTGACTCACCACATAGGTGCTTTCTCCCAACACACAAAATTATGATACATATAGAAATCTATTTACATCTCATGTGCTCATCTACTTTTCTGTTACACATTACACTAATTTCTCTTAACAGTGCTGGCACATGTAAAATAGTTTTTTCTTATTGAACTAAGTAATCTTAGCTTCCTAAATCTTAAGTTAATCACACATCTAATCACTGCTGATTTAGTTTAACTTCTTAAGAAATAAATTGTACAACCTAGGTCTAATGCTTACACATTAAATAAGTTGTTTAACAAGAAGAAACCTTCCTCATGGTTTAACCTCGTGTATCATGTATTCATGACCTACGACATCTGAATAAAGTACTTAGTCTCTTCTAATTAATTAATTTCTTACGGACTAACCACCTGGTGACAATATTTCCATTTACCAACTTCTTCTTGGGAAAGGCTCACTTACTGACGTAATGTAAATTATAGCAATGTGCTTACATTCATGTTAATTGAATGGCTTCAAACATTTCGGGTATAGGTTTCAGGATCTCCTTGGCTTCGGTTTTCCAATGGCGATATCTGCTTGTAGGCTGATGCTTTCCTCATCTCAAGAGTACATGATCTTGATTTCGCTGATTTGGAAGATGTTCTCACTCCTTCAGGTTCATCGTATATTCTCCTGTACCGTGCTCGGGTCGGTGTAAACAAAACGGGCCGTTTTTCGCTTGCATGCCGTATTTATTTGAGTTCCGTCCGGCTTGGGCTTGTGACGTCACTGCCAATCCAAAGTCTTCTTTCATCCGCTCTTCGGCTCAATGTCGCTGTTGGTTAGTGTTATAGTAAAATGATGTGGTATAGTGGGGGGAAATATCAATCACGCTTTTGACGGTTGTGAGACTAATGAGTTTCCCAGGCAGCTGAGTGAACAATCGGTTCTTTCTCGATTTCGTAGCAAATCTATTAAGTGATTATCACAGCCCGCAACTGCTGAATGACATATTTATAGGGAGTTATCCCTCTGGACATTAACTCGGAGTCTGCTGACTATACAAAACTTACCGAAGTTAGGGAATCTATTTTACGCTTTAGGAGCGTTGGGCATTATGGCACTAGGCCCATATTCTTATAGACCAATCGGCACTGGTGTGTAGTCTGTATCTAGCCAGTCCTCTTTACTTCCCCAGGCATTTCCTGGTACCCATTGTAGGCATGGTGAACATGGGGACCGTATCAATGTTAAAATTCCACCCTGAAGTGGATTCGAACCCATGACTACTGGACAGGCGCACTACGGCGGCTCCCATATTGACAATGAAATACCTCAAGTCCCAGATTGAGTGTAGTGCTATGTTGACAATGAAATATCTCAAGTCCCAGACTTGGTCTAGTGTCATGTTGACAATGAAATACTTTAAGTCTCAGACTGGGTCTAGTGCCATGTTGACGATGAAATACCTCAAGTCCCAGACTGGGTCCAGTGCCAAGTTGACAATGAAATACCTCAAGTCCCAGACTGGGTCTAGTGTCATGTTGACAATTAAATACCTCAAGTCCCAGATTGGGTCTAGTGCCATGTTGACATTGAAATATCTCAAGTCGCAGGCTGGGTGTATTGCCATTTTGACAATGAAATACCTCAAGTCCCAGACTGGGTCTAGTGCCATGTTGACAATGAAATGCCTCAAGTCGTAGACTGGGTCTAGTGCCATGTTGACAATGAAATACCTCAAGCCCCAGACTGGGTCTAGTTCCATGTTGACAATGATATTCCTCAAGTCGCAGGCTGGGTCTAGTGCTATGTTGACAATGAAATACCTCAAGTCCGCGGAGTAAATATGACCTAATGTTCCCAATCACAGCCAGCCCGTAGTGCTGTGCGGTATCAAGACCTGGTTACATGCTAATATATCTCTAACATGAAACCCCAACATTGATCTTGTAACACTCCTCTGTGTGCCACAGTAGCTTAGACACTCACCTGCCGGCTCGGTGGTCTTGAATTCAATCCGCATCGGATTTCTAACATTGACCCAGCCTAAAATGGGTACCAAGAAATGCAGTGGGAGGTAAAAGTGGCCAACATGATACTGAACACACCACCCGTCAAGTGTTGATTGGTCTATACAAATATGGGTGTGGCACTGTGTGCTCACTGACGAAACCACCCGTCAAGTTTTGATTGGTCTATACAAATATGGGTGTGGCACTATATTCTCACTGACCACACCACCCGTCAAGTGTTGATTGGTCTATACAAATATGGGTGTGGTACTGTATGCTCACTGACCACACCACCCGTCAAGTGTTGATTGGTCTATACAAATATGGGTGCGGCACTTTATGCTCACTAACCACACCACCCGTCAAGTGTTGATTGGTCTATACAAATATGGGTGTGGCACTGTATGCTCACTGACCACACAACCCGTCAAGTGTTGATTGGTCTATACAAATATGGGTGTGGCACTGTATGCTCACTGACCACACAACCCGTCAAGTGTTGATTGGTCTATACAAATATTGGTCTGGCACTGTATGCTCACTGACCACACAACCCGTCAAGTGTTGATTGGTCTATACAAATATTGGTGTGGCACTGTATGCTCACTGACCACACCACCCGTCAAGTGTTGATTGGTCTATACAAATATGGGTGTGGCACTGTATGCTCAAAGCGCCTTAACGAATGTAATAGGGTCATGAACTTTGTTTTTACTTTTGTTACACTCCTCTGGTTTGTGAATTTGGAGTGGGAAGCAAAGTCCTCTTCGAGATGATATTTTTGTGCCACTCGGAAGTGTACAAAGTTCAAGTCGATAGATACATGCCTTTTTCAGTCGCAACCGACCTGAACGCCATAGGATCGAACGTCAGAGTTAAAGTTTGTCTTAAAGAGCTTTCACCAACCAACAAATCGACCACCATATAGGAGAATTAAGTTGCAATAAAAATAAATTAAACGTTACCTTTTGTGCTTATTTCATTGTGACCGAAACGATCACAGTTCTTCTATGCACATACAACTACATATATCTAGAAATCTCGATTGCACATAGAACTATATATTTCTATAATTCTCCTGTGCGCATGAAACTACTTCCAGAATTCTCATATGAACATGAAATTAAACACTTCCGAAATTATGAAGAAACTGGAGGAAATGAACAGGTGATTTTTGGGAAGATTGATAGAATGTCGTGGGCGGAGAAGTTAAAAGGCTTGAGGCAATGACAGCTGCAGTTAGTACGAGATGACACATCAAAAGTACATGAAAAGATGTGTGAGATGTATGAGGTGGAAATTTTGGAATAGAAATATAGTCTTGAGTGGGAATATTTATAGGCAAAAGAAGCACCGAAAGATGTGCATGTGTACGTGAAATGATGTGGCTGCTGGGCAACAAATAATAATATAAGAAACATCAACTAAATTCAAATAAAGTCGCTTAAAAAAAAAGTCGCTTAAAGGTCGACCGGGTAGACTTTATTGCACCGGGTTTTTATCCCATATGGCTCAGTCTCTTTCCGCAGCGCGGGCTGCCGAACGTGTCGCGTAAGGCACGAACTCAGAATCTCCAGCGACGACCCTCAGGAGTCTCCAAAAAAAATTCACCCGTGAACCGAATGACACGGCCCGAAATCGAACCCAAAACCTTCGGTGCTCGAGCCAGACGGGTTGACCACTTCGCCATGGAACTTGATCAAAAACTTAATTAAAATAGCAGTCGATGGTGCGGATCGACTGTCATCATCACCAATTAGTATTACAGACCAAGCGTCTTGGAAACATTAGGATGTACTTTTATTGTTGGAAATGATGGGACCTCTACATCTCTTGGTGCTATTCATCCATCAATCATGTGCCATTCCGGAAAGCGGGGCAGGTCATGTTCTGCCATCTCACTAGATAACCAGAGTCGTGGATCAGCTCCTTGTTCCTGTCTCGACCATGCCATGTGGCCAAGCCATCCAGGTATTTACTTCTCGGTCTTCCCATTGGTCTCTTCACTTCGATCTTGCCAGTTGTCACCAAGTTCTCCAATTCATTTCTTCTCATAACATGCCCAAAAAATTTTGACTGTCTACGTCTAATGTCTCTAATCAGTTTACGATCTTCATTTGTTTCTTGAAGGACTTGTTCATTGGTTTTTCTGTTTGTCCATGGTATTCTTTGCATTTTCCTCAGAAACCACATTTCCACAGCCATCAGCTGTTTTTCAGCTTGACTGCTTATTGTCCACGCTTCACATCCATACAAAAGTACAGGTTCTATGTAGCACCTCAACACTCTTTTTCTCGTTTCAATTGATATCATTTTATTGGTCAGTATGTTTTTCATCTTGCAAAAGGCTACTTTCGCAATGGCAATTCGTGTTCTAATCTCTTCAAGGCATCTCCCATCAGATGTTATGACTGCCGAGATAACAGTATCGATTCTCTTGTTTAAGAATATGCCCATCTACTTGTATATCACATTGTGGTATTTCCTTCTTCCCAGTGACGACCATAATCTGTGTCATCTTAATATTCAGTTCTAATCCTAATTGTTCACTGTGTGCAACAACCGTATTTACTAAATTTTTCAGGTCCTGTTCATTGTCTGCAATCAAGACTGTATCATCTGCATATCTAATGTTATTGATGTATCGTCCCCCAGTGTTGATTCCTTCCATATCTTCCATATTTCTGAATATATTTTCACTGAACCTCGAAAATATATCTGGAGACATTACACATCCCTGTCTCACACCTCTTTTAATAGGTTGATATTGACCTACATCGTTATCAATTCTGATGGCAGCTTATTGTTTCCAATATGTGTTTTTTACAAGTCTAAGGTCTTTTCCATCAATTTGTAGATCTGCAAGCATTCTTATCAAGTAGACATGTCTCACTTTATCGAAATCCTTTGTGTAGTGAATAAAGCAAAGATATAGATCTTTGTTTACTTCTATAGAACGCTCAATTACTGATCTCAGTATATACACAGCATTTACAGTGCCCTTGCCTTCTACTACAAACCCATATTGCTCTTCTCCTATTTCGGTTTGTATTTCCTTCGTAACTCTTTGCATGATAATTCTCAGCAGAATCTTCGTTATGTGGCTCTGATCGCATTCCATGGCTCCTGATTTCTTCGGGATTGCAATAAACATAGAATTACACAATTCAGGAGGTATATCTCCAGTATCGTACATTGTGATCAGCAGTTTGGTGACTTGGTCTATTCCATATTCTTCTGTGATGTTATCTGTACCCGGGGTCTTGCCAGTTTTCATTTGGTTAAGAGCATTCTGAACTTCTATCTTCAAAATTGATGGTCCTTTATTATTAATCCGATGATCATATTGTTCTTCTGTTGTATCATCATAAAGGTCTGACCACGCATGTAATCTGACCACGCATGTAAAATCTGATCTTTTTCTATTATGATTTTGCCATCTTTGGTTTTTAGGCAATCCGTTGATGTGTGTGTTCTTTTGTTAGTGATGTCATTAATTCTTTTGTGCATTAACTTGATATTCCGGGTGTTGTGTTGGTGTTCAATTTCCTTGCAATTTTCCTCAATTCTTGTTTCTTTTGCCTCTTTGCATAGCTTCCTAATTTTCCTGGTGCTATACAAGCATATATCATATATTTATGTTTGTTTTGTTCTTGGTGCTATACAAGCATATATTATATATTTATGTTTGTTTTGTTCTTGGTGCTATACAAGCATATATTATATATTTATGTTTGTTTTGTTCTTGGTACTATACAAGCATATATTATATATTTATGTTTGTTTTGTTCTTGGTGCTATACAAGCATATATTATATATTTATGTTTGTTTTGTTCTTGGTGCTATACAAGCATATATTATATATTTATGTTTGTTTTGTTCCTGGTACTATACAAGCATATATTATATATTTATGTTTGTTTTGTTCTTGGTGCTATACAAGCATATATTATCTATTTATGTTTGTTTTGTTCTTGGTGCTATACAAGCATATATTATATATTTATGTTTGTTTTGTTCCTGGTACTATACAAGCATATATTATATATTTATGTTTGTTTTGTTCTTGGTGCTATACAAGCATATATTATATATTTATGTTTGTTTTGTTCCTAGTGCTATACAAGCATATATTATATATTTATGTTTGTTTTGTTCCTGGTGCTATACAAGCATATATTATATATTTATGTGTGTTTTGTTCCTGGTGCTATACAAGCATATATTATATATTTATGTTTGTTTTGTTCCTGGTGCTATACAAGCATATATTATATATTTATGTTTGTTTTGTTCCTGGTGCTATACAAGCATATATTATATATTTATGTTTGTTTTGTTCCTGGTGCTATACAAGCATATATTATATATTTATGTTTGTTTTGTTCCTGGTGCTATACAAGCATATATTATATATTTATGTTTGTTTTGTTCCTGGTACTATACAAGCATATATTATATATTTATGTTTGTTTTGTTCTTGGTGCTATACAAGCATATATTATCTATTTATGTTTGTTTTGTTCTTGGTGCTATACAAGCATATATTATATATTTATGTTTGTTTTGTTCCTGGTACTATACAAGCATATATTATATATTTATGTTTGTTTTGTTCTTGGTGCTATACAAGCATATATTATATATTTATGTTTGTTTTGTTCCTGGTGCTATACAAGCATATATTATATATTTATGTTTGTTTTGTTCCTGGTGCTATACAAGCATATATTATATATTTATGTGTGTTTTGTTCCTGGTGCTATACAAGCATATATTATATATTTATGTTTGTTTTGTTCCTGGTGCTATACAAGCATATATTATATATTTATGTTTGTTTTGTTCCTGGTGCTATACAAGCATATATTATATATTTATGTTTGTTTTGTTCCTGGTGCTATACAAGCATATATTATATATTTATGTTTGTTTTGTTCCTGGTGCTATACAAGCATATATTATATATTTATGTTTGTTTTGTTCTTGGTGCCATACAAGCATATATCATATATTTATGTTTGTTTTGTTCCTGGTACTATACAAGCATATATTATATATTTATGTTTGTTTTGTTCCTGGTACTATACAAGCATATATTATATATTTATGTTTGTTTTGTTCCTGGTACTATACAAGCATATATTATATATTTATGTTTGTTTTGTTCTTGGTACTATACAAGCATATATTATATATTTATGTTTGTTTTGTTCCTGGTACTATACAAGCATATATTATATATTTATGTTTGTTTTGTTCTTGGTACTATACAAGCATATATTATATATTTATGTTTGTTTTGTTCTTGGTACTATACAAGCATATATTATATATTTATGTTTGTTTTGTTCCTGGTACTATACAAGCATATATTATATATTTATGTTTGTTTTGTTCTTGGTACTATACAAGCATATATTATATATTTATGTTTGTTTTGTTCTTGGTGCTATACAAGCATATATTATATATTTATGTTTGTTTTGTTCTTGGTGCTATACAAGCATATATTATATATTTATGTTTGTTTTGTTCTTGGTGCTATACAAGCATATATTATATATTTATGTTTGTTTTGTTCTTGGTGCTATACAAGCATATATTATATATTTATGTTTGTTTTGTATTTTGGCGTCGCTCGCGTTGAACTCGTGTTGTCTATACAAGCTACTTCTACTAGCACGGGACTGAACTTGTGAATTAGCTTTCCCTATTACCAGTGTCCCTCGCTGTCTGGCGAACCCACTCTGACTTCAGAGTTACTTGTAATTTACGTCCTCATGCCAAGGACGAGAAGTCAACATTTGAGTCCAACTGTCCGATGTAGGATTTTAATCCCCTACCTCACCTCAGCAGCAGCATGCCGGATATTTAATAAGGAGCGTTCTTATCCATTCGACCATGTTGATCTTCATATAGCGAATATTGTTTAGTAGGGTTGAACGAGTGTATGACTTGTTGGTGATGAATGTTGAATGTGTGTTCCATTATGTATGTATAGAAGAACACAGTGTAGATAACATTTAATTCCACTATGAACAGGATACCCTACTCCAACTTGTGATTTATTTGTTTGTTTGTTCGTTTATTTTGTTTTTTGGTGAAAATAGAATACATTCGAAAAAAAGAATATCGATCACATGAACAGGCAGAGATCCACGGGGAGGTCCAGCCATCAGAGGCAAGACAAACAACATGTGGAGCGTGAGCACGATGCTTTGATTGAAGTTCCGAGACTGTCAGTGCAATTCAATATGAAATACACATCTACACTCAGTGCAGATGACTGTCCTTTCTAGCTAAAGGCAAAACAGAGATGAGAAAGGCGGAATAAGAAGAAGGAAGAGGAAGAAGAGAGCGAAAGGAAGGAGGAGGAGAATGGGCGGTGGTGGAAGAGGAGGCGACGATGAAGGCGGAGGAGGAGAGGAGAAGAAGAAGAGATGAAGATGGCAAGAGGAATGTATTAATATCAAGTACATCTAAATTACAGAGTGGCCATATTCTGCTTCTGATTATACATTGACCTTCTTCCCAGCAAGGTCGTCCCCGCTCTACCGACCAAACTTGTACACATGAGACCAAGGTCAGCGTTCTGGAAAACAAAGAAAATGAAGTCAGAAGATCTTACACGTGTGTTCATGCATATGTTAACTCCTGTGTACACATACATAGGTGCTGCACGTGCTGGTAGGGTTTCAGATCTGTCATCCTATAGTAAACTATCTACACACACACAAGTACAACAAAGATAATGAAGAAATCACAACTAGGACACCCTTGCGAGAACACTTTATACAAGGACAGACAGACAGACAGACAGACAGTCAGACAGACAGACAGACAGACAGACAGACAAACAGACAGGCATGCAGGCAGACAGACAGGCAGGCAGGCAGGCAGGCATATGAGTACAAGATTAGCATGGAGGCAGGCAACCGCACGGACGGACTAGCGGAGGGAAGGGTAGAGAGAGAGAGAGAGAGAGAGAGAGAGAGAGAGAGAGAGAGAGAGAGAGAGAGAGAGAGATCTAAGTAGGTAGACAGGTAAAGACGAACTGACGGACGGAAGAGCACACAGACGGGCAGGCTAGCGGAGGGAAGGGTAGAGAGAGAGAGAGAGAGAGAGAGAGAGAGAGAGAGAGAGAGAGAGAGAGAGATCTAAGTAGGTAGACAGGTAAAGACGAACTGACGGACGGAAGAGCAGACAGACGGGCAGGCAGGCAAGTGGACAGACAGACTAGAAATCTATTGTATTCAAGATCGATATTAAGTTAAAGGGAATCTGTGATGTATCATCTAGACCAGACCTTCGAGAAATTTGTGAGTCAGTTCACGTATGCCAGACTCATCTGTTACGTTTGTTTATTGGTGGCTTTTCTGTAGAGCCCATGTTCAACTGTCTGCAGTCTGAGATTACACAGTTTGCGTATGCACTCTGGGTGGCTCTAGGTATGACCCTGCCACTATCTACCTGTTGTGTAAACATATCCCTAGTGTTTATGTTACTTGTAGTTCCGCACGCTGCTCCACAGAGGATGTGAGAAATCTGCGGAAGACCAGGATGACATGGTGTGGACACCAGGTAAAATATGTTAAGGGTGCGATTAACTCTTAAATCTCAGTTGTCCGTTGAATCCATGTTTTTTTTTTTTTTTTTTTTTTAAATAAAATTAGCAATTAAATCACAGGTATTGGTGGATGTTTATAAAAAAAACAGTCGCTTAAAAGTCGACATGGTCGATTTCGCTGCACCGGGTGTTATCCCATATGGCTCAGTCTCTTTCCACAGCGAACTGCCGAAAACGTCGCACAAAGCACGAAATCCGTGGCTCCGGCGACGACCCCCAAGAGTCTCCGAAAAAAATGCACTCGCTAACCGAAGAACGCAGCCCGGAATCGAGCCCACAACCTTCAGAGCCCGAGTCAGACGGCTTGAGCACTTCGCCACGGAGACTCCCTGGTAGATGTTCATAGAATATAAGAAGTGGAAGTGGTAATAATAATAGCGAGTATCATACCGGGAACCTGTGTTGTTATGTGATGTGCTAGGACAATCACAGTTTGTAGGCCTGGGTGCCCGGAGAAATAGGTGGCACGCCTTTCCCTCCTGTAGCGAACAACGAGAGCTGACATCGAACACACGCTAAATCGTGCTCATTCCAATGTCAGCGTAACGTCCTAACCGTTACACATGTTCTGAGAAAATTCTAAACAATCAGATGCTATCTACAGGAACGTCGGGGATGGAACTTGTCAGTCCTGGGTTGGGAGAGTGTGTCATTCAAGATGAAAGAGTGTCTCATCCCAGATGAAGAGAGTGTCTCATCCCAGATGAGGAGATGTCTCATCCCAGATGAGGAGACAGCCTCGTCACAGATGTGGAGAGATTCGCAACCCAGATGAGGAGATGTGTCTCATCCCAGATGACAAGAGCCTCGCTGAATAAAAAGAAAAGGGATTGTAAAGGCAATAGGGTCGACTTCACCGCACGGGATTGTATCCTGTATGGCTTGGTCTCTTTCCATAGCTTGACCTGCCGAACAAGTCGCAAAGAACACCAACTCTGTAGGCCAGTCTCGACCCCCAGAAGTCACCGGGAAAATTGCACTTGTTAGTACAAATGCATGCCGGTCTCTCTGTCCGAGGGGTTACACCACTTTCTCCGTAATCCCGTTTATCACGCAGCGGGCGAGAACTAGAAGCGATTCGACCCCCGCTGGTGACTTGCGGGATAACTGAAATGGCAAACTACTGAGCGTAATCTTGCCAAGAAATCAACAGACAGATGAAAGATGAAGCTGTTGACAGCGATGTCCTGTAAAAGGATATGCGAACTAAAAATAAAAAAAAGAATAAAAATGTACAAATGCGGAGTCCAGATGCGAACCCACGACAATCGGAGCGCGAGGCTTATGCAGCTTAACGTCCCTGTCACGGAGACCATCACTGGAGGAAATTATGTCATTTCACGTACGAATACCAACATAGCCCAACAAGCTGTCTCAGCGCTAGCAATGATTATTACCCAACTGCGCTAGCTTCTATGAATAACGACATATTTCACAACCAGTCATCTTATAGCACTGTTGATCTTAGACGGTCTCCCTGGCCAAGGCGTTAACGTCTTTCTCAGCAATCCCGTATATCCACGTGAGGAACGTAAACTGCGCGAGAATCGGTAGCGGTTCTCGCCGGGTTGGTAACTTATGGGTATGTGACCCGGTGGCTCAGAAAGCAATGGTACACTATGAGCGTAATTTTGCCAAGAAATCAACAATCAGATGACAGATGCTGATTTTGACAGCGTTGTCCTGTATAGGATATGCGAAAAAAAAATTATCTTAAAAATATATTTTGGGAATTCAAATGAAAACCTTAATTGTGTGTGTGTGTGTGTGTGGGGGGGGGGGGGGGGGGGGTTGGATACGTGCGTGTGTGCGTTCGTGCGAGTGTGTGTGTGTGTGTGTGTGTGCGCGCGCGCGCGTGTGAATATATTCTGGAAAAGCAAATAACAAATGTATCATTTTTCGATGTAATCACCATTGCTTCCAAGTCCACCAGCGCTGATAAAGTGTTTGGATTCCTGGAGGAACATATTCTCTTGGTTGCGTGTGTAACCATTCATGCAACACCTGCATCTTCATCAGACCGAAAAGTCTTTCACAGAAGTCACGCCGTTGTGAAATTTCCAACTCCACGCATATGTGTTGAGCTGACAGGCATGCATCGCGATACTGGACCTTCATCCGCTGATGAATTTTTATAGATTTCACCCCTTCACTGTTCAAAAATCTGATAACAGAACCCTGCTCCTTTTTGGTGCATATGAAAAAAGAGGATTGCCATCTCTAAACTGCCCTTATGACGTCACCATAATCGTCTGCATTGTGATGACATTCCTAACAACAATATTGATAGTTTACAAGAGTTATTTCTATCACACTTTTAAGATTTTCATTTGAAGTCCTATCCTACGAACCGATCAATACTTGGGCATTGATGTGTCGATTAACACGTAGAATACACACCGAGAAATCACTAAACAATTTAAATCAGTGTTCTCGACACTTAAGAAAGTCAGTTCAGGAACACGATAAGCAACCTGTCCAGGAAACTTTGACCCATTAAGTCCTGGAGAAATAAAACCAAATGCTAACACATATGACATTCCCATGGGATTCCGAAGATTAAAATTATAATCCCGCAATACGTTGATTATAAATAAAGCATGGCTTGTGCGATATGCTCCCCCTGGGCACTGGGTGGCAGTTAGTTGACAATGGAGAGATAAAACCCGTGAAGGAAAATTACCAACTTAGGTTTAATGTCCACCAGTCGAGGAGAGGTAAGAGATGATCTGCAATACAGTCCCGTTTCTACCTTTAGTACCGGGCCAGAAGAAAGGTATCTGCGCCAGCCCCATTCCGATAAATCCAGCAATTGTCGTGGCTCAGAATATCCTAACTACAACGTGTTGGACTTCACAGCTAACTCTCAGTCTTCCATAGGATTCTTAGTCAACCGACTAAACAACCAGCCAACCAGCCCCTAATCCGCGAATAATGGCGTCAGTTAAGCGTGAGTAACGGTTTTATTTTAATTTGAAATGAAGAAGTTGCAATCTCTGTGAAAATATAAGTTACTGTACTTAACAATTTTTGTTTCAGATCGATTTTCTATTGTGTTTTTTTTTTTTTTTTTTTTTTGGTCATTCAGTATGTCAAGGCAGATAAAGCAACCGCTAAATAGTGTGTGTAACTTTCTTTTCTTTTAATGTTGCATGCTTTTTGCAGGAATATGCGATCAACCTGAAATTGGTCGCTGGACGAGAAGTCAACGTTTAAGTTGATCTTTGTTAAAGCATGCATTTCAAGTTAGCAGTCGGCAGTATCCATGTCAGCCAGTCAACTGTCCACACCTGGTGCATGTACTGTTCATTACTTTCGTGCAATCTTACAAGTAAACGTTCTACAGGACTCCACCTCTCAGATTGTCCCCCGCATTTAGATGTTCTGTACCCACGGCTGCCTCCTGTCTATTCACTGGCTCAACTCGCGCCGCTCGCTCACTGCTAATGTTCTCGCTCGAGTTTTCGGCTCTCGGAACAAGCAAACACGAGCGGACAAGGTCTGAATTCGCCCAGCTGTCACTATCGCCGCAGACATTCGCGCAGCTGTGTAGTAATTAATTCGCACACGCAATTCAGCATATATATAACTGATTAGTCTAGGTTCCTTAAAAGCAAGGAAAGAAATACAGAAGTTTTGTGTATAATAATACAAATATTTGAATTGGAGAAATGTGTGCTATTCCAGTCAAATCACACACTGTAACAGATTATGAAAACCTGTAAATGGATTTCTTCATTTCTGTGTTAATCATATTACTCGGAGTTCAACGCAAAGTTCTAATGGGTTAAAGATTGCTTTCGAGAAGTCGCTTTTCTGGAGGTAAGTTCAACGATGTTGGCATTGTTCTGTGTTAATTATTTATGTGAAATATTTTTTTCCCAACAATCTTCATTTTTTCAAAGGGTTAGGAATTGGGCACGCCCTTCTTATCTCTCTGCTGACATACATTATTTCATTCATAAATCACTTATGAAGCTTATGGAGAGAGAGAGAGAGAGAGAGAGAGAGAGAGAGAGAGAGAGAGAGAGCATAAATCACTTATGAAGCTTATGGAGAGAGAGAGAGAGCATAAATCACTTTTGAAGCTTATGGAGAGAGAGAGAGAGAGAGAGAGAGAGAGAGAGAGAGCATAAATCACTTATGAAGCTTATGGAGAGAGAGAGAGAGAGAGAGAGAGAGAGAGAGAGAGAGAGAGAGAAATTATCTAGGGCAGTGTTTAATATGATAACTGCTCCGGGCAAACAGGCTCTACTCTATACTAGAACAGTTTAATAGTAATGTAGTAGTTAGTACAATGATTTACCAGCATAGCGATTGTGAGGAAGTCGATACCAAATGCAGACAAGGAACCACGGGTAGCAGTCGGACTATTGGTCGATTCAGCCCCAATCATGGGTAACACAAAAGATGGTGCGGAAAGTGAAGCTAGCCGTTTAATGCTTAGCTCATGAACCCATACCTCCCCATAGGTAGTGGTTGACCATAGAGATTACATAACTAATATTTGTTAGTGTGATGCTTATGACATTACGTTACAATGGTAGGACTATTCTTCTTCTTCTTCAGCGTTCCGAGCCATTGAGGTTCTTTGCTGCAAATACAATCTGTCTCCATTCGTCTCTCTGGTGGACCTTCTCTTGCCAGTCGTTGATTCCAAGTGCTTGTAGGTCTGTATGTATATTATCTCTCCACCGCCTTCTTGGTCTACCTCGGGGTCTACGGTCATTTATTTCCTGAGTGTAAGCGAGTTTTGTTTCCCTATTATCTTCCATTCTTTCTATATGCCCCAGCCATTGTAGTCTATTAGCCTTCATGATACCCGTGATTAGCGGGGACTTAAACAAATCATAAATGTCTTTGTTACTTCTTCTTTTCCACTCTCCGCTTTGTGTATCCCTAATGGGTCCAAAGATGCGTCTTAAAATTTTGTTCTCAAAGGTTTGTAACAAGGCTTCGTCTCCTTTCGTTGTACTCCAGGTTTCAGAGCCATACAGCACAACTGGTCTGATCAGTGTTTTGTATATTGTGATTTTGGTGTTACGAGATAGCGCCTTTGATTTTAGTAGATGTTGTAGTGCATAGTATATCTTATTTCCAGAGTTGATTCTAGTTTGTATTTCTTCCCTTATGATGTTGGAGCAGTTGAAGATTGTACCCAGGTATTTGTATGTTTCCGTTCTTTTAATGGTCATATTATCTATTTGTATGTGGCCAGAGTTTTTAGCCATTCCGTCTCTTGAAATTACCATATATTCTGTCTTATCTTGGTTGATAACCAGCCCCATCTGTTGGGCTTTTTCCTTTAAGTGAGTCAATATTTCTAATGTCTTTTGTTCACTTTGCCCTATAATATCTATATCATCTGCATAACCAAGCAGCTTGGATGTTCCTCCAATATCACATTCCTCCTTTACCTTCCTTACAACTTTCTCTAGAGCCAGATTGAAGAGTAGCGGCGATAGTGCATCACCCTGTTTCAAGCCAGATGTTATTTGGAAGGGGTCTGATTTCCTGCCTTTATATGTTACTATATTATAAGTATCTTCCATGCATAGTTTGGTCATGTTAATTAACTTCCTTGGTATTCCAAATTCCTGCATAACATTCCATAGACTATTCCTATGGACACTATCATAAGCCTTTTTAAAATCCACAAAAATGTTATGGAGATCTCTTTTATATTCCCAATGTTTCTCGGCTATTTGTCGTAAGATAAATATCTGATCTATTGTTGATCTGTTTTGTCTAAAACCCGCCTGGTAGTCACCTAATATGTCTTCTGAATATGGTTTTAGTCTATTTAGTAATACTGCGGATAGTATCTTATAGCTTGTGGACAATAGTGATATTCCTCTATAATTTCCACATTGGAACTTGTCTCCTTTCTTAAAGATAGGTATCAATAATGACCCTTTCCAGTCATGGGGTAATTCTTCTGTCCTCCAGATTTTTATTATTAGTTCGTATAGCTTTAGATGTAATGCATGGCCACCTGCCTTTATAAATTCAGCAGCAATTCCATCAGTCCCAGTTGCCTTATTGTTTTTAAGTCGTGTGATTACATATAGGATTTCTTCAAATGTAGGTTCTTCAATTTGTGGTTCGCATGTTAGAACCTCTTCCTGTGGGAAAATGTTACTTGGAGCTTCACAATTTAGTAATTCAATAAAATATTCTTTCCATGTGTTGCACATTTCCTCATTGGTATTTATCATATTCCCATTTTTGTCTTTTAAACCATATGTGTTTTGTTGGTGCCCTCGTTTCATGGACTTCAGTACTTTAAAAAAATTTCTGGATTCATTTTTCTGGTGATTAGTTTCCATATCTTTGGTTATATTACTCATATATTCTCGCTTCTGCTGTCTGACTATTTTTGTAGCCTCTTTACATTCATTTCTATAATGCTCTTCCTTTTGGATGTTATTGATGTCATTTAACCATACATGTCTGGCATTCTTCTTCCTAGTGACTGCTTCTTCACATTTTTGATTGAACCATCTGTTCTTTCTATGCGTGGTTAACACACCGAGACATTCTTCTGCGGTAGATTGAATTGTATTCTTGATGTTCAACCAAGTTTGGTCAACGCTTTCCTCCAAAGGGTTTTGCAAAGTTTCAAGTTTACATTTTATTTCATCTGTAAATTTCTCTTTGACTGTAATGTCTTGTAGTTTTTCTCTGTTATATGTTGGGTGTAATCTTTGTAATTTAGTATAGAAAGCTCTCTTAAGTTTTATTTTAAATTTTGCTCCAACGAGGAAATGGTCACTGTGGCACTCAGCTCCTCTATAACTTCTGACTTGCTGTATGTTTGATGCATTTCTGTTGTTAATTAAAATGTGATCTATTTGATTATAGGTTCTCTTGTCACATGATTTCCAAGTTTGTTTGTGTATATCCTTTCTTTGTAGTCTGGTACTGCTAATCTGCAGTCCTTTGGCTTCTGCCAGGTTGATGACTCTCCATCCATTATCATTTGAAGTTGTATGTAGGCTTTCCATACCGGCCACTTTTTTTATTAGTTTGCTCTCTACCTATTTTTGCATTGAAGTCTCCCAGCACAATCAGGATGTCCTGTTTGGGGGTTTCTTCTATGACATCTTCCAGATCATTATAATAGTCTTCTTTAATATGATCTTCTTTCTCTTCAGTAGGTGCATGTACATTAATCATCGTTATATTTTTCCATTTACCTTTTATTCGTAATTTACTAATCCTGTCATTAAAAGCTTTAAAGTTTAAAACGTTCCCCCATAACTCTTTTTTGATGACAAATCCTGTTCCTAATTCATGTTTATTTTGGGTGTTTCCTCCATATATTATAATCATTCCATTTTGCTCTAAAGTACCCTCTCCTGGCCACCTTATTTATTGAATTGCTGTGATATCCATTTGATATTCAACCAGCTCCCGGGTTAGTTCTTCGGCCGCTCCAGCTCGATATAGTGTCCGTACATTCCATGTTCCAAATCTCAAAAGTCCTTTAACGTTCCAAGGTCGTTGTCCAGATAAGTCAGTCCGATATCGAGGCTCATGTATTTGTTTCGTAACAAAGAAAGGTTTTTACAAAGGTGGGGATGTTAACCCCACGCTTCAACCCCCAACCTGGAGGACCAGGGTGTTTCTCTTTGTCTGTTCTCTACCCTTTGACCTGTCCGGCTTGGGAGGCCCTGCTGGTAGCTACGCTACCGCCGGCATAGCTCTCAGGGTCATTGAGAAACTCAAGCTCCCCCACCACGACAAGGTGGAAACACCATCGGGGGAGAATGGTAGGACTATGGTCGCTTAAAAACAAAAGTCGCTTAAAAGGTTTTATCCCATTTGGCCCGGTCTCTTTCCGCAGCACGGAAAGCGCTGCACAAAGCACGAACGCCGTAGCTTTAGCGACGACCCACAGGAATCTCCGAAAAATTTCACTCGTGAACCGAAGGACGCGGCCCGGAATCGAACCCACAACCTTCGGAGCCCGAGTCAATCGGCTCTGGTAGGAGTACGGTCGAACGATGATTCTATATCAGCCTCGACGTTCGCTACAGGAAGGAAAAACTAGGCCAACTATTCCTTCGCGCACTCTGGCCTACAAAAGAGGATCCGAACTCTTCACATACCACAGGAGGTTCCCAATAAGGGACTTGTATGTGACTGTATGAGAACTAACATTACACGTCTCGCATGCCTTACAATAACACTACACGTCTCGCATGCCTTACAAAAACATTACACGTCTCACATGCCTCACAAAAAACGTGCCTTACAATAACATTATACGTCTCACATGCCTTACAATAACAATACATGTCTCACATGCCTTAGAAAAACATTACACGTCTCACATGCCTTACAATAACATTACACGTTTCACATGCTTTACAATAACATTATACGTCTCGTATGCCTTACAATAACATTATACGTCTCGCGTGCCTTACAATAACATTATACGTCTCGCATGCCTTACAATAACACAACACACGTCTCACATGTCTTACAATAACACAACACACGTCTCACATGCCTTACAATAACATTATACGTCTCACATGCCTTACAATAACAATATATGTCTCACATGCCTTACAATAACAATACATGTCTCACATGCCTTACAAAAACATTACACGTCTCATATGCCTTACAATAACATTACACGTCTCAGGTGCCTTACAGTAACATTACACGTCTCAGGTGCCTTACAGTAACACCACACGTCTCACATGCCTTACAATAACACTGCACGTCTCACAGGCCTCACATTAACAATACACGTCTCACGTGCCTTGCAATAACATTGCACGTCTCACATGCCTTACAATAACAATACACGTTTCACAAGCCTTACAATAGCAATACACGTCTCAATTGCTTTAGTTACAATCACATGTCCAGTTAGCTTCAAGGTGTATGAAAGGATCCTTTTTTGTTATTCCTTTAAAGCATGAAATGTTCATACATATACCCTGGAAGAACATGCTAAAGTACAATATAAAGTACAGGTACGTTTGTCTAAACAATGATTTCAATTATAGTCATTCGACATTAAATGAACTAATTGAGTAGATCATCTATTTTGAAAGATGTGTAGTCTATCGTATGTGCACTTTACCTTTCTATTATCTATTTCCAAAAGTATAATGACTTCTGGTCGACAATAGGCTTTAAATATAAGTGTTGGCCCCATAACTTCACATGCCCACAACGGGTTTCGGCCAGCGTACTGTTGTGTGACTTGAAACACAGAAGCAACAAACAACCAATATCGTCATCCAGTGTCTTGTCGACTGATGTGGGGGATATGCTTCTCAACAAATTGCGATCTCCGACGGTATTGATCAATTCGTGTGTTGACTCCCTCCCATGTCATGAAACAAGACTGTCAAGAAATTTATCACGCTGTATTTCTCTATTTCTCTTTCCAGAAATCTTTTCGGGTATCATATGTTCCAGTTTTTTTCTTCTCATAATGTGCTCACAAATTATGAATATTTTTATTTCTGTTGCTAGTGATAAGTTGTCTTTCCGACTAAGCTTCTCTCAAAATGTCCAGATTGCTCATTTTGTCTGTCCAATTAATTGTCGGCATTCCTCTATAAAACCACATCACCAAGGCTTCCATGGATTGTTTGGCTGTTGACTATATGTCCAGGACTCGCAGCCTTATGTTACAGTGTGTTCTATGTAACAGGCAACAACTCTTGTTCTGACTTTCAAGTACAGTGACCTATTGCACTAAATGTTCTGTGTTTGATAGAATGGAGTTCAGCACGATAGCGTGAATAAGCGCGCATGATTTTAAACTTCCGGTGTGCTGATGTAGAGGGGTCAACTCCTAAAACGGTCAGTTGGAGTAAAATGTTGACTTGTCGTCCTTAACTTGGGGATGTAAATTGCAAGTACCTCTGAAATCGGAGTCGGTTCATCTGATGGCGAGAAACACTAGTAATAGGAAAAGCTAATCCACACGCAGAAATCAGTCCAGTGCACTAGAACTACGCTTGGGTTCAAAGCGAGGGAATGCTAAAAGCAACATTTGATAGAATGCAGCTTATGCTTGTCCTGCTCTGTTCTTTATCTCTGTTATGCACCTTCCATCTGATGTTATCCATGTGCCAAGATATTTGCATTTCTGGACTTGCCCCAAAATAACGTAATTTGTTTTAACTGCACATTTAGGCACAATCTGTTTCTTTGATATCACCATGACCTCTATCTTTCTATTATTCAGGCTAAGTCGCATTTATTTATCTTTCTACAACGACTATATCTATCACTTCATGTCGTTCCTTCTGTCTTGTTGTTATCGAGAGGGTATGACCAGCATCACGTAAATTATCTATATTATGTCCACCAACCAGGATCCCTGGTATATTTTCTGTGGATCTCATTATATGTTCACAATGAGAACAAATCAGGAGATATTACAAAACCATGTCTGACGCCCTTCTTTATACACTGAAATGTTCCTACCAGGTTACTGAGCCTTATGGCTGCTGTTTGTTGCCACTATATGTTCTTTATTATTCACAGATCTTTGCCGTCATGTGTTCAGTTGCTTTAGTAACGATATTATTTCTTCATGTTTCACATTATCAAATGCTTTTGTGTAGTCTATAAACCACATGCACTGATATGTTTTACTTCTATAGTTTTTTTTTTTTTGGTCTAATAGTGTCCTGAAAATATATTTAGCTTTGTTTGTGCCCTTTCCCTCTACAAATCAACACCTTTCGTCACCAATTTCTGGTTTAATTTTGTTTCTTATTCTTATCATAATTATTCCCAGTAACAGCTTTGTCATGTAGCTCATCAGACTTATTGTACGATGTTCTTCGCATTCTAAACGTCTGGTTTCTTTGGCACAGCTATAAAGATGGGTTTTACTAGATCACGAGGAATGTACCCACTAGTGTAGATGGCACTGATGAAATTTGCGTGTATTTAGATTCTAAAGTGACGTAGAGCCTCAATTTCCTTCAATTTAATGCTGTATGGTCCGGGTGCCTTTCCTTTCTTCGTGCAACGTTGTGCATCTTCAACTTCCGCTGCAAGTATTGGTGGACCCTCGTCACTGTTTTCGATATTCACACCCGGTCTCCTATCATCATACAGCTCTTCCGGATATTCCGTGAATCTATTGACTATATCATCTTGTCCCATCAATATTGCACCGTTCCTCGATTTTACACACAAAATGGTATTTCGTGGTTTCCTACATGTTATTGTATTTATTTGTTGATACATGGAATGTGAGATTTTTTCCATAGTTTGTCTCAGTGGCCATGCACTGTTGATTCAGCCAGACTTCTTTAGCCACTGTGCATGTGTTTACTATTCCTTTGTGTATGCTATTATATTCTCCTTTATCTTGTTTTGCTTATCTTCTTTTATCCATAATCTTCAAAATGTTATCTGCCATCAATTTATTTTTTGCAATTCTATGTTTAAGTGGAATTATTGCTTTTAATGTCTGTTGGATTGATTCCAGCCACATGCCCCATTGTTCATCAATAGTCTGTATTATCTATATGGTAGTATATCTGCTCTATACAGTAACATTGCACCTCTCTCTAATTTCTTTGTTAGTTTTAAGTAATGCTAGATCTAACTTATGGTTTTTTAGTCTCAACCTCATCTTTCCTATAATTTGCATGTGGTCACTATATCCATCTGCTCCTGGTCTAGTATTAAACTGCTCCTAAATCTCTTTGGAATCAGTATTTAGTTAACATGATTGCTAATAGTATCTCTAGAGCTTTTCCACGTAAATAAACTTCGAGGATGGTGTTTGAAATAGGTGTTACCTATTATCGTTTCATGATATTCTGCTCATGCTATTAATCTGTCACCTCTCCCATTCCTATCACCTAGGTCATGGCCACCAGGCACGCCACTCACCTTTTCGTTACCTACTTTGGCATTGAAATCCTCGAGTTTGACAATCAATTCAAAAATGTTACACTGGTCCACGGCCAAGTGTATGCACCTGACGAGATGTATTGAAATATGCCAGGCAATTAATAGTGCAACATTTTATTTGTAGCTTCTGTATTTAAATTCACTAAGGGAATACATTGTATTGTGTGACTGGTTGAGAATAAACACTGCACGTCTAATGGCTAGGTACAACCACACTGCACGTCTAATGCCTAGGTACATCTACACTGCACGTCTAATGCCTAGGTACAATTACACTGCACGTCTACATGCCTAGGTACAATTACACTGCACGTCTACATGCTTAGGTACAATTACACTGCACGTCTACATGCCTAGGTACAATCACACTGCACGTCTACATGCTTAGGTACAATTACACTGCACGTCTACATGCTTAGGTACAATTACAATGCACGTCTACATGTCTAGGTACAATCACACTGCACGTCTACATGCTTAGGTACAATTACACTGCACGTTTACATGCTTAGGTACAATTACAATGCACGTCTACATGCTTAGGTACTATTACACTGCACGTCTACATGCCTAGGTACAATTACACTGCACGTCTACATGCCTAGGTACAGTCACACGGAAACTATACTTACGTTTGATTTACTTGTGTACCCACAGTTAGAGATTATAGACGTCTTAGATAATCTCACCCCCCCCCCACCCAAATCTCTGTCTCACTGTCTCTCTGTCTCTCTGTCTGTCTTCTCTCTCTCTCTCTCTCTCTCTCTCTCTCTCTCTCTCTCTCTCTCTCTCTCTCTCTCTCTCTCTCATTCTGTACTGATTTTATATTTTATAAAAAGGCAACACAGTACTTCAGACATCACATGAAGATGAAGCTAAATCAGCTAATGATGTGTGGCTACGACTGATAAAAATTACAAAACCGGCTACAAAGCTGGAGGGAGATAGATAATGAAGTGGATACATTCTATCAAGAGTGTATTATACAAACACACATTCAACGCAGACCAGCCGCCCACCTGCTTCAAGATGGTAAACTGTCAGTGGCCCTACATCTAGATGTTGGCTTGTCTGCGGTCCCGCGGTTATGTGTTCGAATCGCCATCGAGGCTGTACTTTGATTTGTTGTGTTGTTTAATTAGCCTGACCTGGCAGGGTGATCTAGTCTAACACGGGTACCAGACAAGGATCTGGAGAGTAAAGGCGGCCACAGCGATACAGAGACATCTCATATCAAGTGCCGATTGGAATATACAAACATGGGGCAAGCACCATATCCAACTGGCCTCAAGGCGTGTCAGAGGGTGCAGCTTAACTGTCACTTATTGTAACGCCATATGTGGGCCAACAGTCATCATACTTGTGAGCATAGATAAGGGACAGGGAAAGCTCACAAAGGATAGACTTCACATCTTTCAAAACAGATGATCTACTCAATTAGTTCATTTAAAACCGAAGCACTATAACTGAAATCATGGTGTAGACAGACGTTCTACAAACCTACCTGTACGGTTTATTGTAGTTCGGCATGTTGCTCCAGGGCACATTTCTGGGCATTTCATGCAGTAAAGCAGACACAGTAAACGACCCTTTCACACACCTTAAGGTCATGTGGGCATGTGGTGCCAGACTCATATATGTATAGACCAATCGGCACTCGGTGCCTGATGTTGTTAGTATTACTTGACATCTCAAGACATTTTACTAGCTCATTTAGACGGGGAGATGTGGGAGCACACGTCAATTGTAAATATTCGAATCTGCCTTAGTGCAGACGGAACCCATGATGACCGGACCGGCATGCGAGCGTTTAACACCACGCTACCGCGACTGCCACGGTAGGTTGTATTGTGGTGTATTACTGCATAGCACACATCTTCACTTCTCATATAATCAGAGATCATGAGAGGGGACATTTTAGTTGTAAAGAGAACATACAATATGGTATGAGTCAAGGCGTCTCCCACGCTGTCCACAATATACAACAACCACTGTACACATTGTACACCAACCACTGTACACCAACCACTGTACACACTGCACACCAACCACTGTACACACTGTACACCAACTACTGTACAGACAAGCGGTCAGCTCTTGTACACTAATCTCTAAGCGAGGAAAGGAGTGGGTCAGAGTGCCAGCGGAGCAGTCAGACTTGTGCAGAGTTATAATCACATTGAGCAGGGAGTGCAGGGAGTCGCCAGCAGGGGCCACGGAAGTGGAAATCTAGCAACTAATTCAGGATAATGCTCGCTCGGGTGATGTGATTATCTACACAGATGAGTCGGTGTAGAGAGGCAGGAGAAGTGTCTGGGGGTTCTTAGCAAAAGCTAATGGTCGACGTTTGGTGCAGGAGAGCCTGGCATATGATACCACAGCATCTAGCTTGAGAATGGAGGTGGAGGCGGTCAGTGCAGCTTTCCGCTGGATGGAGAATACGATACACACACATATATCGTGATTGTAATTGACTCAGAAAGCATTCTGAGGAAGGTGAGGACAGGCAAGCTTCGGTCAGAGTGCCATGCTTCGCTTCGGAGGTTACGGGTGGCAAGCATCGCCTGGATCTTTTCTCCGGGGCATGCCGGTGTGCTGGGGAATGAACAGGCGGACAGATTGGCTGGCTCGGCAAAACTTGGTGGAGTATTGATGCATGACAAGGTAGACGTGGTTGCGGCCTTGTGGGAGCATGTGTACACCTCGGAGGAGCAAATGGATCACCATGGTCTGGCAAGAATGTGACAGCGAGGAGTGACGAAGGGATCTGTCCGACGCTCGACGCTCAGAGGAAAGGTGAGACGGACATATAATCAGATTGCTACAGGTACTATTGGGTTTGGAACTCTTCGCTGGCTGCTGAGGATGGGGACGGAGCGCTTATGGGAATGCCCCGAATGCCGTGATGTCGGTTCCTAAATCAATCAATCAATCAATCTCTAAGCGCTAACGACAAACCCATATGAACTAAAAGTAAAGAAACCATAAGGAGCATGGGCACATGGTGCTAATCCCATATTGTTATCGACAAAATGACACTCGGTTTGTCAGTATCCTACCGATCGTGTTTACTTCCCAAGACATTTCCTGTACCAGTTTTAGACTGGGTCTAACTGGAAACTCAGGTCAATTTTAATAATCCACCCGAAGCGGAATTACAACCATAGCCAGGGACCTGTAGGCCAGTGATTAGACACTACGCTACCACGGCTCCCGGGTCATATGGAGCACAGCTTCAAGTCCCTGCTATTACATATAGGGGCAGTCAGTTAGGTTTACACAGAATAGAAAAGGCAGTCTACTTACAGTTAGTTGCATATCCTTTACAGGACGTTGCAGTCAAAACCTGCATTTTGTTTTGATGTTGTTGATGTCTTGGCAAGACTACCTTCTGTAGTTTGCCATCGCTTTCTGAAAGACCGGCACCCATACCATTTAGTAAAAAACATGCGCAACGCGGTCTGCTGCAGAATCGCGCGCAGCTGTGTTTCGAACGCGGGTATGCGTTATCACGAACCGCATCCGTATCGCCTTACGCCACGGAACAGCAGATCGCTTTCTGTTTCAAGTGAATTGGATTATAACTAAATAAATGGTGTCCCGGGGTCAACTAAACTTACGATTCAACAGTTGTTTTAAGAAGAGTATCACGCCGAATCAAATTCCACAGCCCACATGCCTTGATATCAAATTTTATTGTGAGATTAATACGGAGATTGCAAAATTCTACAAAGCCAGGAACAAGCAAAAATAAACTATTTAATGACAAGATCGCCTGATCGAGTGGGCGGATATAATTATGTTCTATCAGAAATCTATCCGTCTTGGTTAGTCGATGCTAAATCCAATTTTGGTCAAATAAAACGATTATTGAACCGAGAGAGAAGATTAACTGCAGTGCAGTTACAAGTATGCCCATTATTTTAAAGGAAAATAGTTCACATTTAACCTATGACCGTAGATCAGCATGGTTGAATGGATAAGAACGCGTGTTCTTAGACATCCGTGTGATGATGCCGAGGTAAGGGGTTCAACTCCTACACCGGACAGTTGGACTAAAATGTTGGCCTATCGCCCTTGACTTGGTGACGTAAAATACAAGTACCTCTGAAGTTGGGATTTGGTTCGCCTGATGACGAGGGACACTTAATAAAGAAAGATAAACTACGCGCAAAATTCAGTCCAGCACTACTAGATGTAGTGTGGGTACTTCAATTTTAATTCACCGCAAACAAAGAAGAATCCTTCGAGCCTCATTTGCATCGGCCCGGCAATCATTTTTCGGTTTAGTGTTCGATGGACTGCTAGACCGATCGATGGATGTTTTTTTTTTTTTTTAGTTTTGGGCCGGGCCGATGCAAATGAGGCTCGAAGGGATTCTTCTTTGTTTGCGGTGAATTAAAATTGAAGTACCGTAGTGTGTATGGACTATGCTTGAGTTCAAAGCGAGGGAGCAAAAGATAATAAAAAAATAAAAGCATATGAACAACAGAAGACATCGATACCATTGTTCAGTCTGAACGGTGCGCCGGTCACCCGCGGTATGACGCAGTATAGCCAGGGTAGATCCGCGGTATGACGCAGTATAGCCAGGGTACATCCGCAGTGTGACGTAGTATATCCAGGGTACATCCGCGGTATGACGCAGTATATCCAGGGTACATATAAATTAAACAGGAAAGGGAACCATGTTCCACGCCTTGATGTGTATTGGCTATACGGTGCTGGGCTCATATTTGTATAGACCAATCAGCATTCGATGTCAGTATCATGCCAGTCGCCATTACTTCCCAGAAAATGTCCCCGAACCTACCCATTTTAGGAACGGTCGCCATGAGCGCCTAGGTCTAGTTTAAAACAACCCTTCTCGATGGAGATTCGAACAGAGTCCACCACGCCTTGAGGCAAACATGCTAGCCACAGCACTACCGACCCTCCCTAAAACAAAACACACGTCCCGTTGCAGGAAGTTTCTGTGGGTATGTGAAGTCTTAGGCCCATCACATTGTTGTAGGCCTGAGTGCATGCAGTTATAGGTGGTCAGTCTATCCCTCTCTTCACGAACGACGAGAGCTGGTATCAGCCCTGGTCCGACTGCGCGCATGCTATTGTCAATGCAACGTCCTAACCGTTACACCGTGGCGCCGGCTACTACTACATGGACTCAGACTAAATAATTAGTCAGTAAATTACTACCCCTATACACGGACGACCTTGCACGTAAATGTCAGTGTCAAACACCAGACAATGGTACACATTAGATACAATGTTTGCATCAATATTTCAGAGCTCCAGAGCCAGAAATGTCCATGCTATTACCTATTGAAGAGGTGGAACTACTTGAGTACATAACCGCAACGTATCCCACAACTTGTTTATAAACTACTGGGTCAACTAATTCTGCCATCGCAGATGAAAGAACGGGAGTTTACATTTGGCTAGGTCATGAATATTTTCAAACATATATCTCTGCCAATCCAGATGTTAAAAAAGTACTTTGAAGCTATATCCAGCCAAACCTGAAGTACGAAAGCCAGTCACGTAGTTAGTAGACATGTGAAAAGTTATGTGGTTTTATACAAAAACGATGATAGTATCCGGGCGGATAGAATTAGTAATGAAGATATCTTAAAAGGTAACAACCCACAAAGAGAATTTTCTGCTAGCATCAGAAGAAGACAGTCTATATTCTTTGGGCATACCAAGAGAAGGGATCTGCTGGAGTACGTGGTGACAACGGAAAAGCTGGAGGGTAAGAGACCAAGAGGAGATCAAGATCGAAGATTAGTGGCAGTTTGGCATCATGGCTTGGAGGAATATCAGTATCAGAAATCATTGGCATTACGCGAGACAGAAGGCCGTGGACTAAATGACCAACAACGCCACAGGGCCTGGACTATAAGCCTTCAAATCCCTTTGATGCAACGCGAGAGTGTGTATTGTAATAACTTTGCAGACGTGGCTGAGGCAAAACAACAACATATAATAATACATCACCATCATCATCATCATCATCATCATCATCATCAACATCATCATCATCATCATCATCATCAACATCATCATCATCATCATCATCATCATCACGTGTCATGCCTATAGGTACTAAATGAGTGCTCTATTCATTCACTCAGTAGCATGTCCTTTGCAGAACCTTGATCTTATAACAATCTTCCGGAAAACTTCGCTGTCATAAGCAAGATGTCCCGCATCCGATACACCCATTTGGATAACATCTACCACATCATGTACACATAATTTCTTTGGCCTTACTCTTACTCTCTTCCCGGGCATATACCTATTCTTTATTGTTCTCTGAAAACTTTCATGACGTTTAAAGTCACCAAAATATTTCAATTTTCTGTGCTTTTTCATCTTTAGTAGGATCTTGTCGTATGGATGTATTTGTTCTTTTCTGTATCCAAGATATTCTTAGAACCCGTCTATAACATTTATATTCAAAGGCCGACAGATTGTTGTTGGTTATGGTCTGGATTGCAAACAATTAGGTATATTTAGCTCCTGCGAAAAGAAGAGACATACTAAATGCAGACACAGTGTATATACTTTACAATAGACTCCATACAGGTGAAAACATAGTGAGAATTATTCAAAATAAGAAACAATCAATAAATATATAGCAATGATGTAATAAAATAAAAATTTACACACACAAAAAATAAGTATTATAGGACACAAAGGACAACCGACGTTTCGATTCTAAGAACTTTGTCGAGGACAGGATAACACAAACAGATTTTAAAAAACGGGGGAAAAAATACACAATAAAATAAACACAACTTCTTTGTTGACAGGAGTGAATAGAAATGGGGTTCAACCCGGTTTAGAAAGGCGCTCTTTTGCTACAAAGTTTAAGTACAGTTCGGCTGCCAAAGTGCCAGATAGGATGTGTGTAACCAAAGGTGTGTAAAGAGTTCCAATTGAATATATAGAGGGAAGCCAGCATAGTTTTACAGTGGCAGCCACAGCAGTATTGATTCCAGCTGGGTGCAAGCATCCCAGAGAATTTATAAATTGGCTTTCAACTTCAAGCCTAATGGAGTCATTAGAGAAGCAAGGCTTCATTGCAGTGACACATACATCATTGACTCTATGTGGTTAGAAGAATTAAAATGGTTGGAGACAAGTTTTTCAGCGTCTTGATTAATATCTCTAAGGTGTTCCCTAAAACGGTCGGCAAAGCGTATGCGAATTTGACCAATATATTTCATGTCACATCGTTTGCAGGTTATAACATATATTAGATTGCAGGATATGCACGTGAAAGAATCTTTCAATGAGAAGGTGTCTAGGGGAAATGTAATCGCCGGTGTCTGATAAATGTGTGGGCATGTCAGACAATTTTTACAGTGGCACTTAAATGTACCCACAGATGAAGAATCTGTGAGGAGGCGACTATGAACATTTAGAGAACACCGCACAAGTGGTTGGGTCGGATCCCAGGATAGACCAATGTCGGAGACAAATATGCTTGATGGCATGGGCATGTGGATGAAATGTGAGGATAAGTTTAGGTTTATTATTAGGAGGTCGCGTTTTCGTGACAAGGAACATTTCACACGAGAATTGTGTAATGCGACAGAAAGCTGTGGACAGAATCTCCTCTGCTTAGCGCGTCTGCGGTAAAGGTCTAGTATTTCATGGGCTTTCTCTGGGAAGCCTTATCATCTTGACAGTTACGACGAAGACGGAGTAGCTGGGAATATGGGATAGAATCTTTGCAGCTTTTGGGGTGCTGTCACAAGCTCTTTTGCAACAGAATGAGATCGGTCGTTGTCTAGATCCTGATGCTCCTTCTATATCCATATTCCCATAACACAAGTCATTACTGTAGTACACATCTATTAGTCACTGAACAAGATTGCGTTTGCGCACAGAATATCTCTTTAATGATGAATGAACACGGAAACAGGCAACATATATAAATCCAGTAACAGTAATTCTAGAATATAGCCTCATCACAACCTAACAATCAAATAACACTGCCTTCTCCAGGCCTTCTTAATCTAATCCAACACGACAGTTAACCAGCCACTCTCCCCGGTCCGAACTCACTCGATCCAACCCACTCTGGGTCTGGGCCTTAACAAACTATCCGACATTCTTTGGGTCTACGCTTCAACTAACTCCCCAGTCCCCTGACTCCACACAACACTACTCCCCAGCCCAAAACTGTCTGCCTCACAACCACACTAGCGGGCAACCGCCTCCTCGACTCCCCCTTAAACTCACTGCCTCCAACCTTCCCCGACTGTCTTCTTATTTGCCCTTTCCGGGGACCTACCACCCAGCCTCATTTTACCTCCGTCTATTATTTCTCAGGACCGGTTAGCTCTCCTATAAAGCACTACTCTCTCCTAGGTCCATCGCCCAATGTTAATGAACCCAGGCATGTTACAGGTGCGATAAACTGTATAGGAGGAAACAGTGAGCAACAGTAGGTTTGAAGTACACGGAGGTCGTGAGGCCTGTAGGATTTATTTTAATTTTATTTTTAATTTTTAATTTTAGGTGATCATGCCTGCTGATAGGCGGACTATGGCATCTCTCCATCGCACCGTCTCTAATATATTTTATCTCATATCCCAGGATATGTCTCGTACAGCCATTACAGCAGGAGTTAAATATACCTAACTGTTTGCAGTCCATATTGTTATATCCTGCTGCAGCCGCTGCTCTGTTCTTTTGGTTATGATCTGCACCCTGCGGCGATATGTATCAGTAGATTTATCGATTGATTGATTGATTTATGAACCGACATCACAGCATTCGGGGCATTCCCATAAGCGCTCCGTCCCCATCCTCAGAAGTCAGCGAAGAGTTAAAACCCCAATAGTACCAGTAGCAATCTGATTATATGTGCGTCTCGCCTTTCCTCTAAGCGTCTAGCATCGGCCAGATCCCCTCGTCACTCCTTGCTGTCGCATTTTTGCCAGACCATGGTGATCCATTTGCTCCTCCGAGGTGTACACGTGCTCGCACAAGGCCGCAACCGCGTCTGCCTTATCATCCATCATTACTCCACCAAGTTTTGCAGAGCCAGCCAATCTGTCTGCCTGTTCATTCCACAGCACACCAGCATGCCCCGGAGAAAAGATCCAGACAATGCTTGCCACCCGTCACTTCCGAAGCAAAGCAAGCCAGTCTGCACGAAGCCTGCCTGTCCTCACCCTACTCAGCATGCTTTCTGAGTCAGTTACAATCCAATCACGATGTGTGTATATCGTATTCTCCATCCAGCGGAAAGCTGCACTGACTGCCTCCACCTCCATTCTTAAGCTAGATGTTGTAGTATCATATGCCAGGCTCTCCTGCACCAAACGTCGACCAATAACCTTTGCCAAGAACCCCCAGGCACTTCTACTACCTCTCAACACCGACCCATCTGTGTATATAATCACATCACCCGGGCGAGCATTATCCTGAATTAGTTGCTGGATTTCCACTTCCGTGGCCCCTGCTGGCCACTCCCTGCACTCCCGGCTCAATGTGATTATAACTCTGCACAAGTCTGACTGCTCCGCTGGCACTCTGACCCACTCCTATCCTCGCCTAATGTTCTCCAAGGGGCACACCTGTCTGATCGTATCCTCCGCCTGAGCCATCCATGATTTCCCTCTTATCAATCGCTGGCCCTTAACTGCGTCCAGCGCCTCATGCAAAGGGTGATCTGTGTCAGCAGCTCTCCCAGGTATGGCTTCGCCTGCATCAGCCTTGCTTGAGCCTATCAGCAACAGTCTGCAGACCAAGGATGTACCGCATACACACCACTGGGGTGTCTCTGGTGCATCCCAGAATGACCCGCATAGCCTCGTTCTGTATGCGCTCCAATCTCACCAGCTGACTCTTTGAGAGAGTGAGCAGTCCTAGTCCATAATCAGTCATTGAGAGGATCAAGTGCTGGTATAGTCTGAAAAGCATTCTCTGCTCTATTTCCATCGCAGCCATAGTTTTAAGTGCGTTGAGTCCTT
Organism: Cepaea hortensis; assembly: GCA_963921405.1. Classification (NCBI taxonomy): domain Eukaryota; kingdom Metazoa; phylum Mollusca; class Gastropoda; order Stylommatophora; family Helicidae; genus Cepaea; species Cepaea hortensis. Next base: position 127,826,710 of record OY992877.1, on the reverse strand, counting down.
TTTGATATCTTGTCCCAACCGTCTCCACATGATCCTTGAAGGACAGGCTCCTGTCAAATGTGATTCCCAGATACTTCAGTTTGTTTTCTCTGTTGACTCTTCCACCATCTATCGTGAGGCTTGGGACATCATCTATCACAATCCTGTTGTCCAGAGAGCACCACAAAACAGCTGCCTTTTCCGGGTGGATCACAGCACTCATTTCAGTGCACCAATCAATCACTTTGTCTACTGTCACCTGTAGCCCCTGTGCTGTTTGATCCCTATCTCTCCCCTGCCTATATACAAGAACATCATCTGCAAATGTTAGTATCCTTCCAACCCCTGGAGCTTCTAGGTTTGCAATTTTTCTCGTGCACACGTTAAAGAGCACAGGTGAGATTGCGGATCCCTGTGGCAGTCCCGGGGTTAAAATATGTGGCTCTGAGGTCCGACGAGAATGCAGGACGACCGCTATCCAGTTCACCAACCAGGGATTGACCCCCTTCTCCATCAGTGCGGTCATCAAAATATCATATGGAACTCTACTGTACGCATCCTCGAGATCAAGCGCTGCCGCCATCGTTTCCTGTCTACTCCAGAACCCCTCATAAACGTCAAAGGCAAAAGTGGCTGCATTTGACCAGGTATCTTTTCCTGGCCTGTAGCTCCCCAGGCCTCTTGAAAGAAGCTTCCCCCTTTCCAAAAACTCTTGCAGCTTGACAGCGACTATCTTCTCTAAAACCTTCCCAAATGTATTTTGAAGGGTGATGATCCTAAAGCCGCTAAGCTTTGAATGATCCTTGAATGGTTTTGGGAGAGGGATGACATAACAGTGTACCCAATCCTGCGGTACTGATGCTGTCCTAATGCTCTTGTTAAAGCAGTCAGTCATCTCCTTCAGGCCTACAGTAGAGTCAGTGGCTATGGCCACTGACTAGTACAATCACTGCCTAAAAGGAAAGCAACGGCAAACTACCTTCTGCAAAACTTGCCACGAAACCCTAACAACCACGAAATGAGTACTCCACAGTTCTAAAATATATTCTCGTAGTTGCATGTCCTCGTACAAGACGTTGCAATCAAGCCCTGCATTTACTGGCTGTTTGTGATTTACGTTCAGTAGTTTGCCGTTGCTTTCTGAACACCTGATGCTCAGATCAACAAAATCAACATAAAACCATCTGCACCCAAATGACCTGCGGCTGATTTCGAACCCTTGACTCGGTATGTCGGGCAGTTGTGACACTGTGCACTAACCCCTACCCTAGATGGCGACTATATCATGCCTCAAATATGTTACATTGTATCACGAAAACTCAAAAGTAATAATAAAATACGAGCTAGTGACCTTATCAAGGACCTCTTAAATCTTTCAGAGACAATAGGCCCTTTGAGTTTACATTACAATGTCAAACTATATACATGAGAGTTGATCAACTTGCAAAGCAAGGAACACAACAACCATTAAATGTAGAAATGAACCGTTTGTCAGTGAAAACTACATAGACAATCATTAATTAAAAAAATTTTTAAAAACGAAAAATCGACAAAATGTAGAGAGAAACGAACAAGTAATAAATACTATATCTACTGCCAAGATGTTACTTGTAGACCTGTTGTCATGTACAATTGCAGACAATGAACAGGATCTGTAACATTTAGTAGATACGGTTATTGTACACAGTGAACAGCTAGGGTTAGAATTACATTGTAAGAAGACACAGATTATGATCGTCTCTAAAAAGAAAGAAATACCACAATGTAAAATAAGGATAAATGGGAATATTCTTAAACAACTGAATCGGTACAACTATCTCGGAACAGTCATAACATCCGATGGGAGGTGCCTTGGGGAGATTAGAATAAGAATCGCTATAGCAAAGGTAGCCGTTTACAAAATGGAAAACATACTGACTAATAAATAATATGTCAGTTGCAACGAGAAAAAGAGTGTTGAAGTGTTACATAGAACTTGTACTTTTGTATGGATGTGAAGCGTAGAAAATGAGCAGACAAGCTGACATCTAATGGCAGTTGAAAGTTGGTTTCTGAAGAAAATACAAAGAATACCATGGACAGACAGAAAAACCAATGAGAAAATCCTAGAAGAGGAAAATGAAAACCGCAAACTGATTAGAGAAATTATACGTAGTCAGCTAAATTTGTTTTGACACGTTGTGAGAAGAAATAAACTAGAGAACGTGGTAACTGGCAAGAATGAGGGGGAAAGAACAAGGGGAAGACAGAGAAGTAAATATATGGATGGCTTGACCACATGGCATGGTCGGGACAAGAACACAGAGTTGACCTACGACTCTGGTAATCGTGTAACATGGCGAAACATGACCGCCCAGGCTTACCAAACGGGCATGCACATGATGATTGAATGTTGTCGCTTGGTTCAATCATTTCCCATCGATAATACCCTGTAGAGTTGAGTTGAGTCAAGAACCCACATCACTGCACTCGCGGCTTTCCCATAATGGCTCAGTTCGCATTTTAACAGGCAGCGTAGAGTTCTAATACTAATGTTGCCCTTTGCAATCTGATTAAATGTCCCGTCTAGTTTTACCTCTTGGTGACGGCTGTCGACCAGCTCCTCTGACCACGGCTTGCTGCGGCATTCTCTCAAGACCAGTGGTTCTCAACCTTTTTTGGCCCGTGCCCTCCTTCACCATATTTTCAGAACGTCATTCTCCCCCCCCCCCCCCTTTCGTATTTCCTACCTGAATATTTGGCCCGTGCCCCCTTCACCATATTTTCAGAACGTCACCCCCCCCCCCCTTCATATTTCCTACCTAAACACTCCCTACCCCTACACAGTATACGTAATAATGGAAGCTAAATTTAATAGCACCATACTAAAACAAGTCTAGACGTCCACATAAAACGTGATTTGTGGGTCTACTTACTTTATAAAATTAATTTTAGAAGGATGAGACGTACAGAACCGTAAAGTATGAAGGGAATAACAATATCAAGTAATCGGTTCTTGTATTAACGCGATCATGAAATAATCTTAACCCCTCCCCCCCCCCCCTGGAAACCTTAAAATTCCCACGGGGGGGGGGGATTCCCCACCGGTTGAGAACCACTGCTCTAGACCATGATAGTCTGTCTATCTGTTCTTTTGCATTGTTCACGCGCTCCCAGAGGGCCTTCACCACATCCGCCTTATCATGCATCAAGTCACCCCTAATGATGCGGCACTAGCCAATCTGTCTGCGTGTTTATTTGCAATGATACCAGAATGACCTGGAGAAAAGACACAGCGAATGCTCACAGCCCGCGGCCCCTGAATCGACGCAAGCCATTCTGCGGGAAGCATACCAGTCTTCACCTTTGCTAGCATGCTTTATGAACCAGTTACAATCGGAAATACCCATTTTGCGTACCTAGTCTGAAATGAGCATATCTTTTGAGAATGCGTTATGCATGATAAGATGATGGCGGGCGACGTGATAGTGACCTCATTACCCATCGACTGGACTTTATTAAAGATATGTGACAGCACCATATACCAGAACATTCACATTGCCTGGAAAATGGTCCATTACTTACCTTTTACTGTTTTATATGAGTTAAACGTGAAGTAGGATGTTCTCAGATTTGCTGCAAACTTTTTGACAGAGATAGTCGTGGGCATCAATGTGGGAACGAAGACGACGAACTGTGCCATTATCTCTGCTGTACGCAAAAGAGAATAGCACATATGAAGCAACTGTCAATACATAAATATTTTTTTGCATATCCTTTTACAGGACATCGCTGTCAACACCAGCATTTTACTGCTGTTTTTGATGTCTTGGCAAGTTTACGTTCAGTGGTTTTCCATTGCTTTCTAAACGATCGGCTCTCATACCAATTCGTTAAAAACGATCTGGTGCCAAATCGCGCTCAGATGTGTTTCGAACGCGAGTAAGTGGGATTACGAACCGCGTCCATAACCCCTTATACATAGCTATACGTTGCTGTATTTAACTGATTAAATGCCATGGGATGATTAATCGTTTTACGCAGCTTCTGGTATCTGCCATTGGCTTATATATCGCTGAAATGTTTTTATTGTGAAACATTGTCTCAATTAAAATATCGATACAGTAGTTTTCACTAAGCAACCTACTTTAATTTTATATATAATACAACATATCTACTACCATATTAACAACTGTTAGGTTTTGATTCATTGATTGATTGATTGGTTTAGGAACCGACATCACAGCATTCGGGGCATTCCCATAAGCGCTCCGTCCCCATCTTCAGAAGCCAGCGAAGATTTAAAACCCCAATAGTACCAGTAGCAATATGATTATATGTGCGTCTCGCCTTTCCTCTAAGCGTCGAGCATCGGCCAGATCCCCTCGTCACTCCACGCTGTCGCATTCTTGCCAGACCATGGTGATCCATTTGGTCCTCCGAGGTGTACACGTGCTCCCACAAGGCCGCAACCACGTCTGCCTTATCATGCATCAATACTCCACCAAGTTTTGCAGAGCCAGCCAATCTGTCTGCCTGTTCATTCCCCAGCACACCAGCATGCCCCGGAGAAAAGATCCAGACGATGCTTGCCATCCGTGACTTCCGAAGCGAAGCAAGCCACAAGGCACGAAGCTTGCCAGTCCTCACCCTACTCAGCATGCTTTCTGAGTCAGTTACAATCACGATGTGTGTGTGTGTGTGTATCGTATTCTCCATCCAGCGGAAAGCTGCACTGACTGCCTCCACCTCCATTCTTAAGCTAGATGTTGTGGTATCATATGCCAGGCTCTCCTGCACCAAACGTCGACCATTAGCCTTTGCCAAGAAACCCCAGGCATAATAACATCATAACTGTGGCACACCCCTACTTTCCATTCTCCCCCATCCATTTCTTTGTTTACTGAAAACCTACTTGTTGTTTGGCCCTGAATCTGTTCAGCAACGGCTTATGGTGCCTTGGACTTAGTTAGTGCCGTTTAATTTGAAGCAATGCGACCAAAACCGTTAATTTATAGGCGTTGATACTGTTTCTGAAATCTCTGTATTACATATATTTAAGGAGCTGTGGTAGCGTCCAGTGTACAGGTCCGGATTTCAATTCCCTAGTAGCGGCAGCATTAAGTTGTTTCCTACGAGCAATTGCTCTGTGATCGACCTTTGTAAGACGGTTGCCCAATATATTTGTCACAGTTATTCCATGAAAATTTAGTGACAACTGGCAAGCTTGATGGGAGGAGAGCAAGAGGAAGACAAAGGAGTGAATACCTTGATAGTTTGGCAGCACGGCATAGTTGGGACAAGAACACCGACCTAATTCGAGACTCTGGTGACCGTGTAAGATGGCGAACCGTCATCATCATCAAGTTCCATGCCGATAGGCATGGGCGGTCAGCCTACGTTTATCGGCATGGCACTTGATGATGATGATGATGATGATGGATGATGATGATTCCAGGAAATAAACGCAGTGGGAAATGAAACTGGCTATTCCACTTTAGTATGGAAGCCACAGTCGCACAGTGGCCAGCACACTTGCCTCCCGGCCCTGTGATGATATTTATGATTAAATATCTAGATGGAGTAGTTTTCTGTTGAATTTACTAGAGCTTCCATGTGGACCCAGACTAAAATGGGTGCCAGGAAATGGGTGAAAGAAATGTCCCGTAGAGTACTATTGACCACATCACCCATGCAGCGCCGGTTGTTCATAACAATATAGGCTAACACCAAATGCCAGGTACGTCTGACGGCATATACAAGAGTTTGAAACATTTGTTAAAATGTCGAATGTGCACGCGGCTGCATGTACATATTTTACATTGGAGTAATCGACTATTGGTTGCTGTGCACGCCGATGACTGAAGCAAAATTGTAGGTATTAGAATGTGGACGACTGCACTTGTGGGTAGTTATGATGGAACAATACTACAATTCTGTCGAAACATGATAACTATAACATATCAGAAATAGACCTTTAAATCTACCAAGGCCATGTGGAATACGTAATGTGTAGAGGAAACTACGAGCAGTGAACCCTACAATACACAAAGTGATTATGTGATCGTGAACCAAGAAGACTCTTTCATGTACCTTGGTACTTTTTTATGAAACAAATACGAAAGGAAACAGAAAAACTGCAGTCTTGAACATGTCAGTGAGATGAAGTTTACAACGCATTATAGGATTACAGGTAGTGATCATTATCGTATTTAGTAAAGGTCAGCACGCACAGAAACGCACACACACACACAACACACACACATATATATATATATATATATATATATATATATATATATATATATATATATATATATATATATATATATATGAGTGGCACCTTACAGTCTTGACAGACCAAAATATGTGGATTGGAATTTGGCCAAAATTCCATCTTATAATGCCTGGGCAGACCTTCAGAGAACATGTGGTGCCCAAACGACATGTTCCCTCTCTCGGCCTTGCCTTGTTTGATCCAGAGGAAAGGATAACCAGTACGTCTGGAACAAGGTAGGCTGCAGACGCTGGCGGCTCAGCGTCAAAGTTCCGAGACCTCGCCCTACGAGCAGGAGGCGAACGGTGGCCAGGCCCTAAACCTTTGGGACTTGACTTAGAGGCGTTCAGCGCAAAATCCCGCAGGTAAGGACCACTGGGCACGTACACCTATCAATCGCAAGTGTCTGGACCTGTGCAAGCGTGTACTACCGTCAGACTCCCCGCCTGACTCGTGCGGCTCCCGCGACCAACGACAATAGGCCCGCCGGAGATATTGCTCGTCTGCTGCGAGCAAATCTCCCCTCCTGCCACTGTGCGGATCCCGCGACCAGAAGTAAAGAAACGATAAAAGTAGTGGTACTTCAATTGCGCTTGCCCTTCCACCTATGCTACACCCTTCACGTGACTTCACAAAGTCGGACTAAAGTCAAGCTCAACAGGATCTTCTTTCCCCGCTGATTCTACCAAGCGATATATATATATACTAGCTGACCCTGCCCGGCTTCGCCCAGACCCTGGTGGGGAGCATCTCATTTAATTCATATAAGTAGTCATATAAGTTCCCGTTCCCGTTACCGACTATCTGTCTGTCTGACTGTCTGTCTGTCTGTCTGTCTGTCTGACCCAGCCCGTCTTCGCCCAGACCCTGATGGGGAGCATGTCATTTAATTCATATAAGTAGTCATATAAGTTCCCGCCGACTGTCTGTCTGTCTGTCTATCTATCTATCTGTCTGTCTGTCTGACCCAGTCCAGCCCATGGTGGAGAGCATCTCATTTAAATCATATAAGTAGTCATATAAGATCCCGTTCCCGACTATCTGTCTGACTGTCTGTCTGTCTTGGTTAAATGGAGGAGGGAGGTGGAGGAGGGAGGAGGAGGGCGGAGACAGGAGGAGTAGGGAGGAATAGGAGGGAGGAGGAGGGATTAGGAGGAGGAGGGGGAGGAGGAGGGAGGAGGAGGAGGGAGGAGAAGGAGGGAGGATGAGGGAGGAGGAGGGAGCAGGAGGAGGAGAGGGAGGAGGAGAAAGAGGGAGGAGGAGGAATGTGAAGTTAGGAGGAGGTAGAGGGAGGAGGAGGGAGGAGGAGGAGGGAGGAGGAGGGGGAGGAGGAGGAGGGAAGAGGAGGTAGAGGGAGGAGGAGGGAAGAGGGAGGAGGAGGAAGGAGGAGGAAGAGGGAGGAGGAGGGAGGAGGAGGAGTGAGGAGGTAGAGGGAGGAGGAGGAGGGAGGAAAAGGGAGGAGGAGGGAGGAGAAGGAAGAAGGAGGAGGAGGGAGGAGGCAGAGGGAGAAGGAGGAAGGAGGAGGAGGGAGGAAGAGGGAGCAGGAAGAGGGAGGAGGGAGAGGGAGGAGGGAGAGGGAGGAGGAAGAGGGAGGAGGAGGAGGAAGAGGGAGGAGGAAGAGGAGGAAGAGGAGGGAGAGGGAGGAGGGGAAGAGGAAGAGGGTAGGAGGAGGAGGGGAGAGGAGGAGGAGGAGAAGGGAGGAGGAGGGAGGAGGTAGTAGGATGGAGAAGTAAGAGGGAGGAGGTAGGAGGAGGAGGAGGGACGAGGAGGCAGGAGGAGGAAGAGGGTAGGAGGAGGAAGAGGGGAGAGGAGGAGAAGAATGAAGAAGGAGGGAGGAGGAGAAGGAGGAGTGAGGAGGAGAAGGAGGAGGCAGAGGGAGAAGAAGGAAGGAGGAGGAGGAAGGAGGGAGAGGAAGGAGGGAGAATGAGGAGGGGAGGAAGGAAAGGGAGGAGGAGGAGGTAGAGGGAGGAGGAGGAGGAGGAGGGAGGAAAAGGGAGAGGGGAGGGAGGAGAAGGAAGAAGGAGGAGGAAGAGGGAGGAGGAGGATGGAAGAAGGAGGAGGAAGAGGGAGGATGAGGAGGTAGAGGGAGGAGGAGGGAAGAGGGAGGAGGAGGAATGAGGAGGAAGAGTGAGGAGGAGGGAGGAGGAGGAGTGAGGAGGTAGAGGGAGGAGGAGGAGGGAGGAAAAGGGAGGAGGAGGGAGGAAAAGGGAGGAGGAGGGAGGAGAAGGAAGAAGGGGAGGAGGAGGGAGAGATAGATGGAGGAGGAGGAGGGAGGAGGAGGAGTGAGGAGGTAGAGGGAGGAGGAGGAGGGAGGAAAAGGGAGGAGGAGGGAGGAGAAGGAAGAAGGAGGAGGAAGAGGGAGGAGGAGGATGGAAGAAGGAGGAGGAAGAGGGAGGAGGAGGATGGAGGAGGGAGAGGGGAGGGGAAGAGGGAGGAGGAGGAAGGAGGG
>OY992877.1:127762266-127817826 GCA_963921405.1 Cepaea hortensis | reverse complement strand
ACACGGCCCGGCTTCGCCCAGACTCTGGTGGGGAGCATCTCATTTAATTCATATAAGTAGTCATATAAGTTCCCGTTCCCGACTGTCTGTCTGTCTGTCTGTCTATCTATCTGTCTGTCTGTCTGTCTGTCTGTCTGACCCGGCCCAGCCCATGGTGGAGAGCATCTCATTTAAATCATATAAGTAGTCATATAAGATCCCGTTCCCGACTATCTGTATGTCTGTCTGTCTTGGGTAAATGGAGGAGGGAGGAGGAAGAGGGAGGTGGAGGAGGGAAGAGGAGGGAGGAGGAGGGAGGAGGAGGGAGGAGGAGACAGGAGGAATAGGAGGGAGGAGGAGGGATTAGGAAGAGGAGGGAGGAGTAGGGTGGAGGAGGAGGGGGAGGAGGAGGGAGGAGGAAGAGGGAGAAGGAGGGAGGAGGAGATCGCAGGAGGAGGAGGAGGAGGAGAGGGAGGAGGAGGGAGAGGGAGGAGGAGGAGAGAGTAGGCGGAGGGAGGAGGTGGAGGGAGCAGGAAGAGGGAGGAAGAGGGAGGAGGAGGAGGGAGGAGAAGGAGGAGGGAGGAGTAGAGAGTGGGAGGAGGGAGGAGGCGGAGGGAGGAAGAGGGAGGAGGAAGAGGGAGAAGGAGGAGGGAGGAGAAGGAGGGAAGAGGATGAGAGGGAGGAGGAGGAAGAGGGAGGAGGAGGAATGTGAAGGGAGGAGGAGGGAGGAGGTAGAGGGAGGAGGAGGAGGAGGGAGGAGGATAGAGGAGGAGGAGGGATGAGGAGGAAGAGGGAGGAGGAGGAATGTGAAGGGAGGAGGTAGAGAAAGGAGGAGGAGGGAGGAGGAGAATGGAGGAGGAGGGATAAGGAGGAGAGGGAGGAGGAGGGGGAGGAGGGGGAGGAGGAGGGAGGAAGAAGGAGGAGGGAGGAAGACGGATGAGGGGGAGGAGGGAGGGGTAGGAGGGGGAGGAGGAGAAGGGAGGAGAAGGGAGGAGGAGGAGGGAGCAGGAGGAAGGAGGAGGGAGGAGGAGGAGGAAGAGGGAGGAGGAGGGAGGAGGAAGGAGAAGGGAGGAGGAGGGATTAAGAGAAAGAGGGGGGAAAGGGGAGAAGGAGGAGGGAGGAGGGAGGAGGAGGAGGAAGAGGGATGAGGAGGGAGGAGGAGGGAGGATGAGGAGGAGGGAGGAGGAGGGAGGAGGAGGAGGGAGGATGGTGAAGGAGGAGGAGGAGGGAGGAGGGTGAAGGAGGAGGAGGAGGGGGAGGAGGGAGGGGGAGGAGGAGGGAGAAGGAGGAGGAGGGAGGAGGAGAACGTAGGTGGGGGAGGATGAGAAGGGAGGAGGGAGAGGGAGGAGGAGGGAGGAGGAGGAGAGAGGAGGAGGGAGGAGGGGAGGGAGAAGGAGGAGGGAGGAAGAGGTAGAGGAGGAGGAGAAGAGGAGGGAGGAGGAGACAGGAGGAATAGGAGGGAGGAGGAGGGATTAGGAGGGGGAGGAGGAGGGAGGAGGAAGAGGGAGAAGGAGGGAGGAGGAGAGAGGAGGAGGAGGAGGAGGAGAAGGGAGTAGGAGGAGGGAGAGGGAGGAGGGAGGAGGAGGAGAGAGTGGCGGAGGGAGGAGGCGGAGGGAGCAGGAAGAGGGAGGAAGAGGGAGAAGGGGAGGAGGGAGGAGGTAGTAGGATGATTGATTGCCATCCCACCAGGTTAATATGTTATCGCGGACCTCAGAGAGAAGTGTCTATGTAGAAGACCATTTCCTGGACGTACGTATTTTGGGAGGGGGAGGAGGGAGGAGGGAGGAGGAGGAAGAAGAAAAAAAAACTACGACAGTTGGCATCTCTGGATTGAAAGGAAGGCGTGTAGAAAATTTCATCTCAATCGGATGGGCCGTTCGCGAGCGTATAAAGGACATACATACATACAGAGATACAGACAGACAGAGATACGGAGATCCTTTTTTATATATAAGATATATATATATATATATATATATATATATATATATATATATATATATATATATATATATATAGACACACACACACACACACACAATCACGAAGCCAGGAGTGCTAAATGAATGAGAAACAAAACATAGCAAATAAGAATCTTCCTCAATTGTAATGATAAATTGTAATGGCAGATACAACAGTTGGAGTGTGAAGCATCAGTCCTTCACATATTCTAGGTGACTGCGTAATGAGCCGTCACGGCCAGGTATCTTCCTCGCTGCCTTTTATTTCCACACAATTACCAGAATATTGTCTTAATATTCATAGTACCCACTTTCTGAGGCTGGATCTACCACAGAACTGTACTGATCGGGGATGGGGGGTGGGGGGGGAGGAACAGGGGAAGGAGAGAAATAATGTCACAGTTAGAGACTAACGACATATCATCGACTTAGCAGGCAAACGCAATAACCTGTATGCCACAGCAACGTTTTCTTTCTCAACTGTAACATATTGAAAACTGTGCCTAGAGAAACATGTGAATCTGTCAAAGACCAATGTATGGAAGATAGGAGCATGTTCATAAACACTCAGGGATGTTCTCGTTATTGTTATTCTCGCCGGAGTTATGGGGTTAGTGCACGGAGCGTTCTGCAGTTATTCCTGTGTAATGGTCTTTTACAAATACTACCCTTAACCTCACACGATATAACATTCAACAGATTACAATGGTTGGCTATGTTGGACGAATGAATACAGACAGAGAAATACAACAAGCGTATTAATGCACACCGACAACACAGAAGACGTAACTGGGTAAATGCAAGGTACAAGACTAAAACGACGTCCACAGAAAAGATGGAGGAGCAGCGTTGAGTTGAATCTAACAGAGCTCAATATTGCGAAGTGGCCTGACTTCACCAGGGATAGAGAGCCATGAAATCAGATTGTACTTGCAGAAGACAGCTTCTCGTACAATCTTGAGAAGCCGGAAATAAGTAGCGTAGAATTGAGCAGGCAAACTGTGACAAGAAGAACCGTGTAGAGATAGCCAGATGCAAGATATTGGTTATTGGCCAACAGAAGCCAAGTCACAGCGCGCGAGAGACGTCCATAAGAGGTCCGGCTTTCTAAGCGAAGTGTATGGATACAAACTACCTCCGTCATACTGTGGTCGGCTACACATCTAACATGTCCAGCAATCGATATGTAGCAGTACTTCCAGTTGGCAGTGTATGTTCCTTCAGTCTGTACAGAATTGCTTCACTGCATACATCACGCAGACGTCTCTCCTTGAACGTCTGCAATATTGCAGGGCAAATGGCCAGTATACACACTCTAGAAACCAGTATACACGCTCTAGAAGCCAGTATACACACTCTAGAAACCAGTATGCTCGTTCTAGAAGCCAGTATACACACTCTAGAAACCAGTATGCTCGTTCTAGAAGCCAGTATACACACTCTAGAAACCAGTATGCTCGTTCTAGAAGCCAGTATACACACTCTAGAAACCAGTATGCTCGCTCTAGAAGCCAATAGATAAGCTCTAGAAGTCAATATACATGCTCTAGAAGCCAGTCTGCTCTGAAATCGCCAGATACAAGATTTTTAGATGAAGAATGACCTGCGCGATGAATTGGATTAAAATGAGGAAGAGTTAGGCAATTCGTCGAAATCACTCTCTCGCCCGAGGCCATCTGAGTCCAGTGGCAAGACACGACAAGACGACTGGAGACGAATACAGGTGTAGTGGATGACCAGGGCGATCTAAGTGACTTGCCGTGCTCATAACGATCCACAACGCTTTGCAGGTAAACGCCGTCTTGCCTATTGAATCAACAATGATTTGTTCCGCGCAGAGTGCCGACTCCTGTCTTCACATGCTGGGTAGGCATACCCTAGTTTACCTATTGGTTTGAAACCAAATCCGTTACCCACGCCTGGTTTAGCCAGCATGTCACAGCTGTTGCCAGGAGGGTGGCCGCTGTCGCATGCTGACAACTACTAGGAGCCACAGACGTGAACTGGATGTCAGGCTTGGACCAGTGGGGGATGGGACCTGAAAAGAGCGTGACAGTCATCCTTACCAAAGGTACTACCAATGTCTGACACCCCGTACCCCCCCCACCCCCACCCCCCCCCACCCCCAGATACAAGATACAAGTAAATACACGTAAACCCAAAATGGAAAATTCAGATTACTCGACATGTTAAAAATATTAAAATAAATTTACACACAGTGATTCACGTTTAGAGGGGAAAGAATATCAGAAGTAGTAGAGTCCACACAAGACAACTTAGACAGCAGCAGGCACGAGTCATAGCCAAGTAATGAGGAAACAACGGACTTGCAGACCTGTAAGGGTGACTAGCTAGTTGATCGCCGCAGTAGGTGCCTGCCGCCGACGTGGGTAAAGTAACAAATAACATGCACGGTTGTTCTTCTAACCTCTACTGTGAGGGATTCATTGCTTTCCTTGCGTTACAAAATGCAGTTTTTGCTTGCCTCATTCTGTTCTTTATCTATATAACACATCTTCCATCTGATGTTATGCGCCGAGATGTTTGAATGTCCGTTACAAGTTAGCTACAAGCTCTTTTATAAGACCTTGCAATTAGCAACAGCATTTATCGACAGTTTGTGATTTACTGGGCAATTTTACATTCAATAATCATAATTCCTGTACTCCCTCTCCTACCTCTTATTAATACCATTGAGTTTAACTGTATGTTTTGACATGATCTCTTTCTTTGCTATTACAATTACTTCTGTCTTAGTATTATTCACAGTGATGCCCATGTTTTCAATTTCTACGACCACTGTGTCTGTCCTTCTCTATAGTTCCTTCTGACTTGTTATCGAGACAGTGCCATCAGAATAACGCCAGTTATTTATATTACAATCACTAACAGTGATCTCTGACATAATGTCCATAGATCTCAATCTTCTAGACCAGCTAATTACAATGGCATCTGTGCCGACTAAAACTAGATGTCTCATTTGAATATAAATCTATGTTGCTGATTAATAGAATTAATAATGCAGCAAGGAAGAGTGGAGCGCTAGCGTGCAAGAGGACGGCACCATTACTAGGGAAAGCTTGGCTGAGTGCACCGTGAAAACACCAGACAGACATTATTGTCAATGAACCTTCTGTTTTAGGTGACTATGTCAAGTAAAGCAGGTGACCATGTGAAGAATATAAAATAGCACTAAGTAATGCAGCTTTACAATACAGAATTACGACACATACAGGATGTTGCAGCGACTAGCATTCATCAGGAAACACATACATACACAAAACACAATATATAGTCCCGGAGATGACCCTCCGATGACTACATTAAGGCATAACAACGGGATGAGAAGAATAAAAAGATGAAAACATGAAAGCAATGAAGAGAAATTGAAAATTCGAAAAAAATGTGCCTACCCACCACAGAATCCCAAGCTGTGCATTGCAATATTTTCTCTTCATTGCTTTCATTTTTTTTTCCATCTTTGTATTTTTCTCATCTCATTGGTATGCCTTAATGTAGTCACCGGAGGGTCTTCTCCGGGACTATACTCGTGTTTTGTGTATTTATTTGTTTTCTGATGAAATCTAGTCGCCACAACGTCCTGTGTGTGTCGTAATTCTGTTTTGTAAAGCTGCATTACTTTGTGTTATTTTATATTGTTTACATTTCCACAGCTTTACCGCAGTTCCACTAAATTTTATTCATATTCCATCGTTACCATGTGAAGTAACGTAGGTGACTGTGTCAAGTAACGTAGGTGAATATGTCAAGTAACGTAGGTGAATATGTCAAGTAACGTAGGTGAATATGTCAAGTAACGTATGTGACTATGTCAAGTAACGTAGGTGACTATGTCAAGTAACGTAGATGACCATGTCAAGTAACGTAGATGACCATGTCAAGTAACGTTGGTTACTATGTCAAGAAACGTAGGTGAATATGTCAAGTAGCGTAGGTGAATATGTCAAGTAACGTTGGTTACTATGTCAAGTAACGTAGGTGAATATGTCAAGTAACGTAGGTGAATATGTCAAGAAACGTAGGTGAATATGTCAAGTAATGTAGGTGAATATGTCAAGTAACGTAGATGACCATGTCAAGTAACGTAGATGACCATGTCAAGTAACGTTGGTTACTATGTCAAGAAACGTAGGTGAAATTGGAAACAACAAGCTGCCATCAGAATTGATAATGAAGTAGGTCAATATCAGCCTATTAATAGAGGTGTGAGACAGGGGTGTGTAATGTCTCCAGATCTTTGTTCCCTGCACAGTGAAAATATTTTCAGAAATGTTGACGATATGAAAGGAATCATCATTTGGGGGGACATAAACATCAATAACATTAGATATGCGGATGATACAGTATTTATTGCAGACAATGAGTAGGATCTGCAAAATTTAGTAGATGCGACTGTAGCACACAGTGAACAACTTGGGTTAGAAGTAAATTGTAAGAATACACAGATTATGGTCGTCACTAAACAGAAGGAAATACCACAATGTGATATACGAGTAAATGGGCATATTCTTAAACAAGTGAATCTGATGGGAAATGCCTTGAAGAGATTAGAATAAGAATCGCCATAGCAAAGGCAGCCTTTTGTAAGATGAAAAACATACTGATCAATAAAAATATGTCATTTGCAACGATAGTAAAAACAAAACAAGTGTAGAGGTGCTACATAGAACCTGTGCTTTTGTATGGATGTGAAGTGTGGACAATGAACAGACAAGCTGAAAAACATCTGAGGAAAATGCAAAGAATACCATGGACAGACAGAAAAACCAATGAACAAGTCCTTCAAGAAACAAATGAAGATCGCAAACTGATTAGACTCATTAGACGTAGACTGTCAAAATTTTTTGGGCATGTTATGATAAGAAATACATTGGATAACATGGTGACAACTGGCAAGATCGAAGGGAAGAGAACAAGGGGAGGGCAGAGAAGTAAATACATAGATGTCTTGGACACGTTGTATGGTCGAGACAGGAAATGTGAGCTGATCCACGACTCTGGTGATCGAGTGGGATGGCGAAACATGACAACCCACGCTTACCGGCATGGCACATGATGATGATGAACGTAGGTGATTGTTTCAAGTAACGTTGGTGACTGTGTGAAGAAACGTTGGTGACTGTGTCAAGTAATGTAAGTGGCTATGTCAAGTACGTAGACGTGGAATCAATCAATCAATCAATCAATCAATCAGGTGCCGTCTCCGCGATGAAGGTTCTCTGCAATGGATCTCCAACACTGTCTGTCTGTCTCTCGCCTTGACTGTACATTCTGTCAGGCTGATGTTCATCTATCTCTTATTGTTATCCTCCCACTTGTATCGTTGTCCTACTCTTGCTCACTTGCCCTCAACCTTGCCTTCCAGTATGGTTTTTTTTAAAAGAGTATCATGTCTTTTAACGTGGTCGAAATATTTTACTTGTCTCCTCTTTATTTATTTCATCAACTTTCTCTCTTCATCCCCAATTTTACTAGGACCTCTGCATTTGATTGTTTTTTGGTTCCATGAAATACGACCTATTCGTCTGTATATCCACATCTCCAGGGCGTCTAAGCGACTTTCTAGTTGCTTGTTCAATGTACAGGATTCCGCGCCATACAGTAGCGTTGAATATACGTAGCATTTGACAATTCTCATTTTTAATGCGTTATTAATCTGTCTAGATGTTAATACTGATTTCATGCCGTTGAAAGCATTTTTGGCAGATATGGAAACGTTATTCTAATACACGTCATAAAATACGTGATAGTAAAATGTGCTAGAAAGTAGTGTTCTCTTACTGACAGCTGTGATATTTATTATTCATTGGTTTATGTGTATTAGAATAAAGACAATGGAAACGTTATTCTAATACACAAAAACAAATAAACAATAAAACACCACAGTTGTCAGTATGAGAACACTACTTTCTAGCACATTTTACTATCACGTATGTTCTTAACATAAGTGATATGACGGATGCCTCACATCTGGCTAATGTTCCGCCAGCCTATCAGTCTAGCATCCCGGTGCTTGGGCGCGGCCTGACATGCACGTATCTATCTACACAGCGGAGCCGCCATGTATGACGCGTTTCGGGCAGCTTGTTGAACTCAGCAGCATTTTACCAACTGTAATCATTCCGCCAAGTGAGGTCAGCATGGCCGAATGAATAAAAGCGCTCGCTCTGAAACTTCAGGTGTGCTGATGCCAATGTAGCAGTTTAAACCCCTACACCGGTCAGTTGGACTAAAATGACTCCTCGTCCTTGGCATGGGGGAGTCAATTACAAGTACCTCAGAAGTCGGAATGTGTTCGCCTGATAGCCAGGGACGCGGGTGATAGGAAAAGCTAATCCACACGCACAAATCAATCAAGTACTACTAGAAGTAGTAGCAAGTGTATGGACTACGACTGAGTTCAAAGCGAGCGATCGCACACCCAAATAAAACGTTGTGCCAAGTTGGCCTGAAATAGTTATTCCCTCTATAGGTTTGCCCTGTCATTACTTCAAGCTTGTATCGCTCTTTTGAGTTCAGGTTCTTGTTTGTGTGTAAAGTGGATTTAACGGAGAAAAGATCGACCCCATTGCATCGGGTTTTATCCCACATTGCTCCGTATTTTTCAGCAGGACTGTCGTGTCCTCCTTTAAAGTGTCGTCCCTGGAGTGAGGAGATTCGACACCCACATTATAATATTTTTTTCTCTTAATATTCTGGAGAATCCACCAGCTTCCGTCCAACACACTCCATCAGCCTATGGACACCTTTTCCTATCACTCTTTCACTGTCGTACTATGCCCCCTTCTCATACTTCCCCAACGCAACATACTCAACAACTGTTGCTTCTAAAAATTAATAAAGATTAATTTATTAAAAGAAAAGTGTAACGTATATGAGACGTGTATGTGAAGAAAATGTGTGACGTGTTCTATAAAGTGTGTAGAATCGGACTCTCAGACAACAACCCAGTCAGCTGATCCCAGCAAGGATAGACCACAGCACGTTACGTCAGAACATGTACTTCTCACCCAGCGCCGAAACCATCCTGCTGGATACTGATTTGCCTCTGTAGACCTCTGGTAATCCCATTTCATGAACATCCGAAATAGACACCGGTGGTATAAACAGTTAATCATGGACCGGTTGCACCCTACACAATGTCCGTTCCTATCGTTCCTTAAAAAAATGCACAAGTCCTTTGTAGTGTGTACACAGTTACTAATGTTAATTGTTACTGTACTGGATCCTCACTCGTGTCTATCTAGCCTCAAGTATCATGTCTTGTGTTCTATTACACGAGATTATATCACACTAGGCAACTATTATCAGTAATGTTCTCAGTTAGTTACTACTGTCTGATGCTGTGTGGTGCATCAGTAATCATCACTCTCTTTGGTGAATCAACTTCCTTCTAGCTTTAGTTACGTTCTGTACTCAACTTTATTGATTGTTGAACTGGTGTTCTTCCGAATGGGATTTGTATCTTTCCCAAAAACTTGTTGAGTTTCCTTGGATCTGGTAAGGAACCTAGGATAGAAACAACACATCTGGTGATAGTACTAGTCACTGATCCTTTCGGCTGAGTGTAAGCCTATCGCCTTGCTTAATGTTCTTTAGCTAACTAAACTATGTCCTAGAGCAGATTAGCTACCCACCTAGGGCCGAATCAGGCTATGACAAAGAGAGACCCCTACAGAGTGCAAAACCCCAGCGGGCAATTCCCCCATCTCCCAATTATCCATCAGTACTCTATTCTTAACTAGCAGAGCTAATATCACTATTCTACTCTAACTAGTTTCCACTAACA
Source organism: Cepaea hortensis (assembly GCA_963921405.1). Taxonomy (NCBI): domain Eukaryota; kingdom Metazoa; phylum Mollusca; class Gastropoda; order Stylommatophora; family Helicidae; genus Cepaea; species Cepaea hortensis. The sequence continues at coordinate 127,808,076 of OY992877.1, read as the reverse complement.
GTGCTAATCATCACACTATAGTTTTAACAAGGCTACAGTCTATATTAATTAGAACTAATATAAGAATAGGTTATACCTTAAATGGCACTACTGCAGTCCTATCAATCATATCTACATCTGCCATGATAGGCACGTGTAAAATTAAGTCACTAATTAACACACGGTAGATATTATTTCCACTAAGCACTGCAGTGACATTTCACTCCGACTAGAGCCACATTTTCAAGTCCCCCTAGTTGGCACCAACTCGGGTTTATATGGCAACCTACCAAAGTTGGCCACGTGACGTTCTCCTTTATTCCCCCACACAGGTGGCACAGTGGCAGATCATCCCCTGTCAGGGATCCATCCTCCCTGGCTCCATTAATGTTAGATTTGTCATCACTGGTTTTGACATCCAAAACAATCTAGAGAGTTACTGTACAGTTCCAACAAAGAGTTTTTCCCAACACGCTGTCAATCTTCTCGATGTTCCGGAAACAAGACTTGACAGATGTACTGTTTCCTGTCTCTCGCTGCCAATTCCGGTTTGTCTCTGACTGTTGACAAACTGTCAAGCGATGCCGGGACCTGTCTTCATCACCACCGAATGTTCCCAATCCGTTAGAGATGTACACGTGCAACTACAAATATTGTCCTGGGATTTTGACATCCGATTTGTTTTTACTGTTAGTAAAATAGTTGTCGCTGGCAGATAGTCCGTTTAATCAGAAAATTCTCTATAATAATCAACCGGTTAAACACACGGTTTTATTTTGTGACAAGGACGGCTGCCGAAAGCCTCGCACAAAGCCCGAACTCCGTAGTTCCAGCAACGACCTCCTGGAGTCTCCGAGAAAACTGAACTCGTTAACCTAATGACGGCGTTCGTAATCAAACCCAGAACCTTGTGAGCGCAAGGCAGACGGCTTGGCCATGTGACCAGGGAGAGGCCAGGCAGTATCTAGTTACACTGTCCTCTTGACTGTGGGTTATGTCGAGCTGCTTGACACTGTCATGTCTGTCTTCACCTTCATGGGTAGTCACAGAATTATGTCTCATAGTTGTGTACTGCTTTCACAGAATTATGTCTCATAGTTTTGTACTGCTTTCGCGTTTATATACCTCAACCAGGCCATCAGTTAGCTTTTTGTTTAATTACATCTAACCGTAAACTCAGTTGTCTAGCACGTTTTCCCACCTGTCTGTCTGACTTCCAGTATCCCGTATACAGCTAATCTGTTTGTTGCTGTCTTCACATTTTCCATGTGCTTGCTGCTTCTATTATCTTAAGTCTTCGTGTGCTTTATCGGATCGTCATTATGTGTGTTCTCGAATGCTTCCCGAGCTTTAACGAAATTATTGAATTCCTTATTAGTGTTTCCCTATGGATTCAAATACTGGTGACGTCTTTGTTGAATTTGTCTCCGATTTCCTTACTATAACTGTTCTCATCATGGTATTGTAACAGACGCAAGTAAATGCCTGAATACATGTTTATAAAAAGATGAACGTATTCTCACTGATGCCCACTACTTTTGTACGTCCCCCTCTTAGTGACCACACTTAACATTTCAGAGAGCCACGGTAGCGCTGTGGCTAGCCCGACTGCCTGCCTGCCTGCCTGTCTGCCTTCCTGCCCGCCTGCCCGCCTGCCTGCCTGCCTGCCTGGCGGTCATGTATTCGAGTCCTCAACGGGGCAGAGATTTTTTAATTGACCTGGATTCCCACATCTCCCCAGCCTAATATGATTGACAGGAAACGTTCTGGGAAGTAAAGGAGATCTGCGTGATTGTCATATAGCAAATGACAGTAGCATAGGATTCATTTGATGAGTTAGCGCATCAAGAGCAAGTTACAGAGTGTCACAAACGTTGCACGTAGTGACACGTACATTGAACGCAATGATGACGTCATGGTAATACGTCACCTAACACTGTAACGTTTAGATGGGCAGTTCTGAGCCGGCTAACACAGAGGTAGGATGTCCTTCACCAACACTCGCAGACTACAAGCCGTTACTGATTCATAAGTCACCAGTCTCCGCATGGAATCGCTGCAGTCTACAGCCAGCGGTTGACATTTGCTGCACTCAGTTTCACTGACACCACGATCACCTGAAAATATATATTATTCTCAGAAGGTTAAGCATGGTTCCAGTTATGGGCAGGCCGGCGACATTGGCCGTTGGAGCTCGATCAGGGTGAGCTCCTGTTGATGGTAGGCAGTTGTAATTGATTAGCTTCACCATGGTAGCAGGCGGCAAGCTTTGTTCCCAACACACTCACCTATCTGGGGAGTAGATGTATGATTAAGGAGCGGGAGTGAATGTTGTGCGAGAAAGACTCAAGCCTGAATCGGCACACACGCTCATAGCCGTCATCCGATATCATCTGTGGTAAATTACATTGCAGTTCACTCCACCAGCATATTCGTTGAGTCGTTTCTGGAGTTCAAATAGTTATGCTGTCCTGTACGTGTGTGTGCAGTCATGTCGGCGCATGCCATTCAGCTTCACAGAGATCATACCCTAGAGCCACACAGATCTTGAGGTGAACGTTGCTGCATTATAGCGCCTGAACTCATATCTTAGAGAGAGACTAACGATACCTCTTGACAGTGATACTGACCACATCACCCATCCAGTGCCCATTGGTCTAGAAAGTATGCAGCTTGCACCATACACCCTCTACGCATCAAAGCGTGGGGACCGGTCTTTAGCTGTATTCTGTTTACTTTCTTAATATACACTAGCAATATGAGATGGGATTGTTGTTGTTGTTGTTTGCATATCCTTTATAGGACATTGCTGTCAACATCAGCATCTTTCAGCTGATTGTTGATTTATTGTCAAGATTACGCTCAGTAGTTTGCCATTGCTTTCTGAACGGCCGGCTCACATACCCCGTAAGTTACCGACGCGATTCGAACCACTGCTGATTCTCACCGTCGTCCGTTACTTACGAGAGTATACGAGATTACGGAGAAAAGTCGCTAACCTCTAGGCCAGGAAGCCGGCATAAAATGGGGTAGCCAATTATATATTTCCCAGGAAAACCACTGTAGCAGTCTGTGAGGCTGAGTTAACTACCCGAATGAGGGAGGGATTCAGCCGACATCGCTGTTTTGAAAAACGCGTACTCTATACGCTAACTTAAAATGCTAGGGAAAATATATCAGCTGAAATGTAGAGAAAGGATGAAGGTGGGAAGCTCAGAGAGATTAGACAGAGTGAAAAAACAGAGAGGGGCAGAGAGAGAGAGAGAGAGAGAGAGAGAGAGAGAGAGAGAGAGAGAGGAGAGAGAGAGAGAGAGAGAGAGAGAGAGGAGAGAGAGAGAGAGAGAGAGAGAGAGAGAGAGAGAGAGAGAGAGGGGGGGGGGGTAAACAAGAGGCGCAAAAAGAAAGAGAGAGATGGGGGAGGGGCAAGAGGCGCAAAATGAAAGAGAGAGAGAGAGAGAGAGAGAGAGAGAGAGAGAGAGAGAGAGAGAGAGAGAGAGAGAGAGAGAGAGAGAGAGAGAGAGAGAATAGAGAACGAACGAACGAACGAATTTTATTTTCAGAGTCACAAATTGAGCACGCAGGCCCGACTTACATTCGGCCCTTCCAATCACTTATCTTTCCTTCGTCATTGTGCATGTTACATTCATATAGGGGGGAAAAAGCATTGCCAGATGAATGTTGTAAACAAAAGTAATGCATATTACCATGTTATGAGACAGACAGGCAGACACACGTTCATAAACACATACATACAATCCAGCATAATACTTACATCATTTACCCAAACTCTCACAGTTATGCACGCACTCCATAACACACAAATATACACTACTTTGCATACACATATACTTTGAGCGGGAGAGGGGGAGGAAAGAAAGAGGACAAAGACGAAAAGCGTGATAGGGATAGGGAGGTATGGAGAGAAAGATAGTGGGAAGTGTTTGTGACAGACTGATAGAGGTAATTATAGAGTGAGAAAGAGAGGGATAAAAAGGAAGAGGAAAGGAGAGAGTGATAGAGAGATGTACAAAGAGAAAGAGGATGGAGTGTATGTGACAGACACAGAGAGGTAGGTAGAGAGAAACAAAGACAGACAGACAGACAGACAGACAGACAGACAGACAGACAGACAGGCAGGCAGGCAGGCAGGCAGGCAGACAGACAGACAGACAGACAGAGGGGGAGAGAGAGAGAGACCTATGTAATAAGGTATCCAAGCATAAAGCTAGCTATGTCTACATGATGACACACAGAACAACTTCCACGTTAAAGTTGTCATTGCTAGATGGTACCATGTACTTAGCTAGATCAAAAATGTAATACACTTTTACAGTGTTATTTACGGTCTCCTTATCTGTAATCGGTGTCTTAGCCAACCCAAGAAAGGCCGGACCTGACCCAGATACACCGGACTAGATCTATCCCACTCTTTCCTCAGCCGCAACACAATGAGCTCCGCCTGACTCGCTGAAGAATCAGTAAGGATGAAGAAACAGAGAGATTAAGCATTAAGTATCAATTCCACCTGAGAATACCACATCACTGCACACAATGAGGCTAAGTGCCACTCTGGCACACACCCAGAATGAAAGAAGAAGTCGCATACATGGTATGGATCATTTCGCCTGAAGGAAGAGATAGTTTTTGTTTTTTTTAGATTCGCACGGGCCACCATTAACTCTGTTACAATCTATGCTGTAAGTTAATTGTTAACTGAGCATCCGCGGTGGTGCAATGGCTAGCAAGCTTGCCTGCCGGTCTGGTGGTCATGTGGTTGAATCCTCATTGAGACGGGGATTATGTTCTGTATAAGACGGGATCTCAGGTCCACCCAGCCTAACATTGGTGCCAGGACATGTCCAGGGAAACACAGGCCGGTGTGATACTGACCTAGCAATGACCGTTTGGTCAGTGGAAATATGGCCCTAGCATACATCATTGTACAATACGGATCAGTGGCTGTGAAAGGGCCCTTTACCTACTTTTTTTGTTTTTTTGTTTTGTTGCATATCCTTTTTACAGGATATCGCAGTCAACACCAGCATTTCTGCCGCTGTGATCTCTTGGCAAGTTTATGTTCTGTAGTTTGTCATTGCTTTCTGAACGACCGGCACCGATACCCACGCAAAACCATCGCAACGAGGTCGGCTGCCAAATCGCGCGCATGCAGCAGCTATATATATATATATATATATATATATATATATATATATATATATATATATATATATATATATATATATATATATATATATATATATATATATATATATATATATATATATATATATATATATATATATATTCGAATCCTCGGTAAGGTGTAGGATATTTTTTTCTGTCGAGGACAGAAAAGAAAAATCTTAAACTGCACAGTTCACGGCCTTATTTCTTCAGGTTCAAAGACCCCCCCCCCCCCCCCCCACCTGCCATACACAGCAAGGTACTATATTGGCAGTAAATGACAGTTTTTGTAGTTGTAGTTGTTGTTGTTGTTGTTGTTGTTGTTGTTGTTATTGTTTTGTTATGTTTTTGTTTGTTTTGTTTGACAGTGCAGACCTGATAAGGCGAACTCACTTGGGTCCCAAGAAATAGTTCTTCTTATCAGAAATTCCTCTTGTAAGAGTTCAAACATATAGTAATGCATTTACAACGTACAATACAATATTGTTTTTCACAACATAAATTCGCCACATCCGAGATCGCCTTATAAAAGTATATAATCAGACATTATCGGGAATGTTGTGTTAGACTGTTTATAGAAGCCAAGACGCCACCAGCACGCCAGCTGCTGGCTGCACTGTCTGAGGGAAATCTACAGGCTTGGGAATCCCATGGGGAAAAAAGGGGGATTTTCTTAATAGTGTAGAAATGAGATGGGTCGGGATGGGACAGGCATAAATTACCATTGGATGGGACAGAGAAACTGTCCCATGGACAAGCCTGCCAGGCTTGGACATGGGAATGTTATTCCCATGGGAAAGTCCAATGGGACGGGATGGGATGGGACATGCATAAATTATCACACAATGTAAATTATGTCCCATAGACAACCCTGGAAATCTCTGGTATCCATGTTGTTCAGCTTCATGTGGTCTATCGCCATTCAGAAAAGAAACGCAGTCCAGACACTGGTGAGGAGTTAACTGAGCCCAGCATGTGGGTAATCTTGTACATAAACCACTACCAAGTCAAGCGAGGTCACGCTAGACAAAGAGCTCCATGCGTGAAACCAAAGTAAAATAGTCAACCGACACAGAACAAGTGTCGTCAGTAGTTACACGCTGAGGGAGTTATTGTAGACTGATTGATTTCTGGCACTTTAGGACTAATAGCTGGATGTGAAAGGAGGATGATCTGTTGATTAACTAAGTAATTAATGAAATAACTAACTAACATTAACCACTGTGTTACTGAAGTCCCAATGGCATATGCGTGTATGCCATTGTTGGTTCTGATGCTTCAGATGCACAGGCTACATAATTTATTTGGTATTTCAGAAACTCCAGTTCTTTACATTTATAATACGATGGGAGATGCCATGAAAAGATTAGAATAAGAATTGGCATTGCAAGGGTAGCCGTTTGCAAGATGAAAAACATACTGATCAATAAAAAATATATCAATTGAAACGAGAAAAAGAGTGTTGAGGTGCTACATAGAACCTAAACTTTTGTATGGATGTGAAGTGTGGACAATGAGCAGTCAAGCTGAAAAACAGCTGATGGCTGTGGAAATGTGGTTTCTGAGGAAAATCCAAAGAATACTATGGACAGACAGAAAAACCAATGAACAAGTCCTTCAAGAAACAAATGATTAGAAACATTAGACGTAGACAGACACAATGTTTTGGGCATGTTATGAGAAGAAATTATTTGGAGAACTTGGTGACAACTGGCAAGATCGAAGGGAAGAGACCAAGGGGAAGACCGAGAAGTAAATATCTGGTTGGCTTAGCCATATGACATGGTTGAGACAGTAACACGGAGCTGATCCACGACTCTGGTGATCGAGTGAGATGGCAAAACATGACCGCCCACGCCTAGCGACGTGGCTCATGATGGATGAATGGATGGCTATTTTCATGAAGGAAACTAAAGCGCTAAGCTATTGATAGGTTCAACATATGTTTTCGAATGCTTATGAAGCAGGTGTTTATTAATATCTTATGTGCACTTGTTTCCATTGCTAGGGTCTTCAACTGTAATCAGACTCATACCTATTCAGAAGCTGCGAACATAAATTTATTTTACCTCATATGTTTTACTGTCGGCGTCTGTGGCTTAGTGGTTAGTGAAACGCAGCTTTACAATTCCCCGACACATATGCTGGGACTGACCGCCTAGTCCTGTTAAAGCGACTGCACCAACTGTATTGTACGGTGTTGTCCTCCATGTCCGCACTCTCTTAAACCTGTGACTTAGTATCCGAAAGTGCTCAAATGGAGACGGCAAGACTGAGGACACATCTTTTCATAATAGATTTTAATAGAATTGTCCATGTATGTCTTGACGACAATGCGATATCATCCGTGATCGCTAACGGCTTTAATTCAGAGCGGCAGTGTAAATCGTGCTGAATATAATTCTCATGAAACCCAAGGTTGCTTTCCCGAATAATCAGATCATATATTTGCATATGCCTTTGAGGAGGAATCAGCCGAGACCGTACAAACCGCATGTCAATAGAGCGTCAGTCAATGGGATTCAATGAAGTCATTATGTCACAAGATGGCGCAGTTAAAGCGGAGCAAAGATTGCAGGGATTTGTTCAAGTAATCAATGCTAGATGCATTACTGGTAATGAAATTTACTAAAGATAATCACATTTATCACAAGGAATCTAAAGAAAACACATACCACATATTGCATGTGCTTTTGTTCCTTAAAGAGGGAAGCCGAGATTTGTTGCTATTTTAGAAACCATTTAGTCTCGGGCTAGATCTTGAAATGGGATACATTGTGAGCTAAACAAGTGTGTGTTTTCAGCATTTAAAAATAAATTTAAAAACACATGGTTGTAGAAGACAGCTGCATATCTAGCATATGCCTGTAGGGTTTCTTTTTTTTTTTTTTATTGTTATGTTGCATATCCCTTACAGGACGTAGCAGTCAACACCAGCATTATTCAGCTGCTGTTGATTTACTAGGCAAGATTACGCTCAGTAGTTTGCCATTGCTTTCTGAGCGACCGACTCACATACCCCCGTAAGTAACCAACGCGGCGTGATCCGCTACCGAATCTCTCGCAGCTGCGTTACTCACAAGAATACGCGGGATCACGGAGAACGACGATAACTCTTATGCCAGGGAGACCGGTGGGTTTCTTACAGGCAGAGTCAATACAGGCTGCTAGCCCAAACAGGCGCTACTCGGTGATCAGGCTTGGCATGTATTTGTATACACTAGATACAACTATGCCGGTCTCCCTGGCCTAGGCGTTAAACCACTTTCTCCGTAATCCCGTTTATCCACGCAGGGTAACGCAGCGCGCTAGCATTGGAAGCGGTTCTCGCCGCGTTTGTAACTTACGGCATAAGTGAGACGGCCGCACAGAAATCAATGGCAAACTACTGAGCGTAATCTTGCCAAGAAATCAACAACAACAGCGGTAAAATGCTGGTGTTGACAACGATGTCCTGTAAAGGATATGCAAAAAAAAAAATGATAAAACTATATTGCCTTATCGGAGATTGACCATATATGTGACTTACTTATTAACTTACCCTCGTATAATCAGTTTGCCAGTTCCGGTAAATAGAACTCGGATCCGTGATGTATGGAACGGTATAATCACCGCTAGCTCGATCGGATGTATGGAACAGTATTCTCACTGTTAGGTCGCTTGATGTATGTAACAGTATACTCACGGTTTGGTCCCTAATATGTATTCAAAAGTATACTCATTGTTCTGTCACTCAGATGTGTGGAGCAGTGTATTCACTATTAGGTCACACATTCTCGTTAAAATCAAGCAAGCAAAAGTAAAGCCTTTATATATTTCAACAATCACTTTAATATTGCTTTAACATGCTTTAACAGTTTATGAAATACAAGCATGACAGATAGCACGCTCTGAGCGGCATCATTGCATGGTCCACCGCACTTCTGAATATTGAATAAATGAGTAGGTATCTAGTGGCACTGACAGAACGATATAACGATCACATTAAGCAGACACACAGGAAAGAATGTAGCGATAATGATAATGAGGAATTTCAAAGGCCAGATCCTGTCTAATGGAACCAAGTGTGTCGCGACCCACTACAACCAGATACTTCCCGATGAACGTGTCCAGGAGGGGTTACATGCAGTGCAGTTAGGTAGAGTCCGTACTGGGGACAGAAATGTCTACTGTACTGGAACGTTTAAAACCATTGTGATATTATGAGAAAATAAATCCGCTGGTATTGATCGACCCAGCTTAACGGTAGGATGTGTTTGTGTGTTTGCTATTCGACTTATGCTGGTTAGTTTCAGTTGCTTGGATATAGTGAGCTGTAAGGAGACCCGGGGTAGCTCGGTGGGTAGCAAACGTTGTGTAGACTCTGTGGTCATGTCATCGAATTCACTTCGAGGTCGGGATTTAATTCAGTGAAATGAACCCCCGGGTCGACCCGGCCTGATTGATAATGTTCTGGGGAGTTCAGGTGTCCGGCCTGATATTGGCCACAACACTCATCGGGCGCCGACTGGTCTAGAAAACAGGGGCTAGCACACACGCATACACACACACACACACACACACACACATGGACGCACGCACGCACAGACAGGGAGCGAGAGAAAGAGAGAGAGAGAGAGAGAGAGAGAGAGAGAGAGAGAGAGAGAGAGAGAGATTGACAAGTGTAAAAAGTGCAATATCCACACCAATCGTATCATTGCATTATTCAAGGGGTCACCAACCTTTTTTCACAGTGGGCCGGATAACTGACAAAATGACGAGTGCCGGCCGCATAATCATTCTGTACAATGCTTGCGAGCTAGAACAAAAGCTCTGAGGGGAAAAGACGAAAAACTAAGTTAAGAATCCCATGATAATCATGGGTGAATGGCGTGCAATGCATAAAAATAAAGACAACCAACATATTTATTTACTAAGAAACGTTATCAAAGAAGGCGACGTTAGCAAAAAGATAGTTACACCAGACCTAGTGTGCGCATATCCGAATTTCAGAAACAAAGCAGAAAAAAAAAGGTTAGTGAGATTTGTGAAACTGACGTTTGGCTTTCAAGATATCAGCAATGTTTGGTTTTACATTGCTGCATCCAATCAAGAGAATTGCTTTCAAATTTTCATCAGTCAATCTCGTTCGATGGGTTGACTTCAGATCCTTAATGTTTTGAAAATGTTTGCTCACAGATATAAGATGTTCCAAACACTGATGCCATACCACCGGCAAATTTCTTCAGTTTCGGAAACTCAGTATCAAGTTGTTTTTTTTTTTTTGTTTAAAGAAAAAAAAAACTGGTAAAGTTCAAAAAATTTTCCTTCTCTGTACTTCTCTTTAAACAAGTCATTTACTAGCAAATCAATGAGCCCCAACTGTAGTTCAACTGGCACATCATCAAGGTTACAATCAAACGGATTATCGAACAGAAGAATGTCACTCTCAATTCTGTCGAAATCTGAAAATCTCTCCAAAAACACTTCTTCAAGTAACGAATAATTTTTTTTTTTTTTTCGGAAAATTGTGGCTGACATCTTCTGCGATTGTAGCGCGACACTCTTTGAAACAGTGAAAATGAGAAAATCGTTCTCGTTCCAGATGGGTTTCAATCAATGACAGCTTTCTCCGAAATCCTTTGATGAGTCTGTAGAGATCACAGACGAGGTTATCCTTTCCCTGAAGTTTCAAGTTCAGTTCATTCTTGTGGGATGTGATGTCCAAAAATGACAACTTTAACAGCCAAGTAGGAGTTAAGAACTATGGATCAGCTCTATCTTTTTTCAGTTAAAAATCATCTATTTCGTTTCGGAGCTTCTAAAAACGAAACCAGACTTTACCGCAGCTGAGCGACCTCACTGATGTGTTAGAAGGCAAGTCACAGAATTCAGAATCAATTTCTGTAAGAAAAGCTTGAAACTTACGGTGATTTAGTGCTTGTCTCCGAATTAAGTTTACAGCAGAAACGACTGGTTTCAGAACACAAGAAATATCAAAGTATTTCCCATAGAGTACTTGCTGATGTATGATGCGGTGTATGAACAGAGTGCCCGAAATTTGCAAATCTTCTGAGTCCTGATCTGCCCCACCAGACGCCTTCTCACTCCAGCCATGTTTTTTTCTTCCATCAACTGTAACACCTCGAAGCTGATTCCACTGAAGGTTATAGTCTTGCAAACATTTTTGCACTTCCACGAGAATGTCTTTTCCACTTGTTGCTCCATGCATGCTGCAAACAGATGGCAACTCTTCCGTTATCTGAAAGTCCAGATTGACATCACGAATGAACACGAGAAGTTGTGACGTACTGGAGAGATCAGTAGACTCATCCAGCGCCAGAGAATACTATAGCAAGTTGAAAGCTTTCCCTCGTATCTATAGCATTATGTTCTCTCCAAGTTCTTCTGTTCTCCGCACAACTGAACTTGCGGAAAGGCTGATAGTTCCAAACAAAACAGTCTTCTCAGGACACAATTCATTTGCTGCTTTCATCATACACTCTTTGATGAAGTTGCCATCATTACACGGTTTCCCTAGGTCTGCCATCTTATGCACTATTTTGTAACTTGTACGAGTGATAGATTCATTTTCAGCAAACTTTCTCTTGAAGAGATTTCTTTGGGTTTCTAAACCACGTTTCATGGACTCAATTTTCTCAGAGCGTAACTTTCTAGAAAACTTTGAATATGTTGCTAGATGGTTTGTTTCATAGTGACGCCGAAGATTTTACTCTTTCAAGACGGCAACACGTTTGCTGCATATTACGCAACTAGTTTTCTGGTCCTTTGTTTCCATAAAGAAGTACTTTACTCCTCATTCTTCATTGAAAACGCGACATTCGGCGTCCTATTTTCTATTCTAGTAGCCATAATGAAGGATCAAGTAAATGGGATCTAGAAATGAAAAAGACATTGAAATAGAAACATAATGAAAATCCTATTGAAACTATTCAAGAAGAGCAGAGAGCTACGGGTCAATAGTGAAGCTACGGCTCATCAAAGGTACATATAAAGTGTAAACGTACCTTTGGTAATAGAATATATCACATAATAAGGTTTGAAAAATATATAAACAGGGCCGGCCTAAATAAACAACCTAGAGAGGTGTTTTTCAACCGGGGTTCCGCGAGTAGCAGCCAGGGGTTCCGCCGAAACAGACCGAAATCGCCTAAAGGCAACATTTCTTCCCATCTGGTTTATCACATAAAGTAAGACAGAGCCTTGGATCATCGCACAGATTTCCTTGAGCAACTTAAATATTTGAGTAAGGATTCGCTCCAACAGAAAGGGTGAAAAACACTGGCCTAGAGCCCAGCTCGCACTTTGACCGGGAATTTTTCTGCTCTCGGCATAATATTTTGGTAATAACACGAGGCTTCTATAGCATGTTTATGCTACGTTTGTTACTTTATTCACACTTGTAGTTCACTTACCTGACATTGTAAAGCAAAGATATCCTGTTACATACCTATACAATGGATGATAGGCCCAAATAAGTAAATATTTCTGAAGCGTCGGACCTGTGTTGACAGCCGGGCGCATCTGGGAGCGGGAAAGATGAGTGTCTGTGTGTGTTGCCATGGAAACCATGGTAACGTCAGAGTGGAGCGGAGCTTTCACGAGCCGGGGAAGGACTTGGGATGGCGCGAAATGAGCAAAGATTATAATAAATAAGAAAATCTAGATACAATATTTTAAAAATGAAAATAGTAAATTTAAGGCACATAGCAGCTAGGAGGCCCCTGCACGTGGGAAGATCTCATAGTATTCTAAACATAAAATTTAAATTTAGTGATAAAAACTCCGCCATGGAGCAAACACGACAGGGGGCTTCTGATCGTCAAAAGTAGTCCCCTTCTACAAACGTTTCGGCCCGTTTTTCCTCTTAACATTCTCTAAGGGCGGGCCCGTACTGGTCATGACTCCGGGCGTCTTTCCCCTTCCGTAGGAGACGTTCGGTCGATTTCGTTGCCCTTGTTGTTGTGCTTGTCCCGTAGCTGTGTATATGTCCATTCTCAAGCCTACCCTCCCTCAGTGAGGAATGTCTGTGCAGCGTGTGCTTACCTGTCGTCGTGGAACGCCAGCTTCTTCCCCAGCCATGGTCTCTATCGCCTCCATTCGTCTCTGTTGCCATGTTTCTTCTTCAGAAATTGATTATGAATTGTAATTAAGTAAAGTTTAAAACATTCTCTATAAGCAAACTAGAACGTTATTGGTGATCTTATTATATAACCTTTGTAGTATAGATCTTATTTATATAATAATATAAGAGAGCTAATTAAGAAAATAAATAATGTTAAAACTAGGTAAGAACATTCTTTAAAAAAAAAATATAGTTATTGCCCTTAGAGTATTAATAGCTGGTTATATCACCTAACTATTTATTTTTTTATTTCTAAAGTACAACTTGCCGGTCTCTCTGGCTGTGGGGTTACAGCACTTTCTCTCTGTAATCCCGTTTATCACGCAGAGTCTCGTAGCGGAGCAAGAGCTGAGGCGGTTCGACCCCCGCTCGTGACTTGCGGGATACTGAGCCGGCCGCTCAGAAAGCAATGGCAAACTACTGAGCGTAATCTTGCCAAGAGATCAACATACAGCTGAAAGATGCTGGTGTTGACAGCTAAGTCCTGTAAAGGATATGCTAAAAAAAAAAAAAAGAAAGTACAACTTACACACAGTGTTAATCTAATGTAATGCGCGTTAGAATTAACTCACGGTAATGAACTTTTGCATATAGCGGTTTTAAATGGTGCTGAATCGCGTCAACACATCGCTGAAGGTTAAACAACTATTCTAAGGCACTTTTCTTTGGCGCCAATCATGTGAACACTGCTTAAAGATGCGTAAACGTGAAGACATAACTACAGTCTATGTCAGAAATGGGACATCTTGAAAGGCAAAACCTGTGGATACCCGTAGATGTTGACAAATCTGTTTTAGTTTGCAGTAATCTCGCAAAAGCGTTAAAAATTATGCAGCCGATGGTGATAAAAGAGACCTAACATACAGACATCGATGTTATCACAACACCCAGGTATCTTGTAAAAGTAAAAATAGGTCTGGCGTGCCTTTAATCACATGAGCGTGATTCCATTCCAAGAGTTTGACATAAATATCACATATGTGTGAATGTTAGTTTTATGAAATGGCGCTATCGAGTCGGAAATTGGGCTCATCGATGAACACAACATAGTTCTTATATCGCTTATCGCTTATATGTCGACACAACAAGCATAAAGAGGCTGAATTTTCAAATCTCATGCGGTAGGATACGTAACTACTTCCGGTTTTGTGTAGTTAAAAACGTAAAACTTTAATTATTAAAAGTAATATTTAAAAATAGTATTTTTGATGTGTGAAGTGAAAAGTAAAGATGGCGGCATGGGTAGGAGGTCTGCCATTAACAATTTCGATGCATATTTACGGATCCGATCGTCAGAAGCCCTTGGCTTTTCCCAGGTATATCTGTTGTAAAGTAACCGATTATATATTAAAATAGCGGTTATTATTGTCTGTAGTGGATGGGACTTAAACACTGTCATCAGACTAATGGCGAAGTGGTAGAGACACAAGCCTCGTCTTTGGGTTGTGTGATCGCGTAAAACCAGTCCCACGGGCACATGTTTAAGGAATACATCCGGATACATGGTTATTGTCAACAATCGGACCACGCGGGGGCGTTACGTACATCGTACCACATGCAAAAGGGTACATTCGGTAAACATTGGTAATGGTTACAACCGATTAAAGATGGTGTCGAATCAGGTCACATGTGTGATTGTACATCTGAGACACGAGGGTAATGGACTCATCCGATCAAGGATGGCGCTGCATCCGATCACACGTGGTAATTGTTACAACCAGACCACGCGCTCACTGGATAAAGCCGGTTAAAGATGACGCTGCATCCGATCACACGTGGGTAGTGGTCACATCCGATCAAATATGGCGCTGCTTCCGGTCGCATGTGTAATGATTACAACCAGACCACGTGGGCAATAGTTACATCCGGTCAAAGATCGCGATGCTTCCTGTCATATGCATAAGGATACAACCAGACCACCTGGGTAAAAGTTACACCAGACCAAAGACTGTGTCGCAGCCGACCACATGTGAAATGATACATCCGAGACACGAAGGTAATAACTAAGACCAGACCACGTGGGTATCTGCTTCCGATAACAGGCATAAGGATTCAGCCGGAACACGTGGGTAATGGTTACAGTCGCTCAAAGACGGTGGTACTTCCTGTCACATGCACACGGGTACAGCCAGTACAGTGCTAACTGGCTATAGCTGGTCAAAGATGGCGATGCATTCGGTGACATACATAACGATACACGCGGAACATGTGGCTAATGACTCAACCGCTCAAAGATGGCGTCCCATTTAGTCACATGTATAATGGTACATCCGAGACACTCGGTAAGAGGGATACTACAAAAAAGGGTGTCCTGTCGGTTGTTGAGCTAGGGAACCTAACTCATGATGATCACAATGTATGGGAGTAATTACATTACATCGTCAACATGGCATCCGAAGGCTAACATGGTCTCCCTTCTCTCTCTTTTCTATATCCGTTAGGGTGGTCACCGAGTAACATCAAAGAATTTCCCGACATCAATTCACCTTAAGACAATTTCGCTTGTAGTATACACGCGTGTAAACTAGTCATAACATTGGCCGACTATGTCTTTCGGATAGGAGAGATGTGATCACCGACATCAGTCGATGAGGGCATGCATTTTACCTAGCAACTAGAGGGTCATACAGTGACAAGTGGTTAGCGCAACCTATAATTTGTATAATATTACACACGAACACAACAAACTATCCCGACTCAACCTTAGGTGTCTCATTTAACATGGCATGTCACGTGTCAGCTGTACTAACAAGTGGCGTTAGCACGACTCAGAGCAAGCATTTTACACGTTCACTACCTATCTGTGTGTCTATAAGGGACTTTGCATCTTTCCACAGAGACACATTTCCAAGACCAATAAATGTTTTTCAATGAGGCTGCTCATTGCCCCGTATCATATATATGCAAATGTGCACTTCAACAGTCAAATATACAAAATGTGTTAGCCAAATTGAAAAAAATATAGGTCAAACTTATAAATATCTCCACCAAACTTATGAAAAGTAGGAAACTTTGTGAACCAAAGGTGAAAAATATCCTTCAAAGAGAGAAATATTTTAAGTAAACTTATAAATAGATCAGTCAAACTTTAAAAGAAAAAACGTAGGATAATGTGTTACACAAATGCGAAAATTGTTGATCAAACTTGCAAATATCTCATCCAAACTTATAGAAAGTAGGAAAATGCGTTACACAAACCCAAAAAATATAGGTCAAACTTATACATATCTCAGCCATACTTATAAAAAGAAGGAAAATTTGTTAACCAAATGTGAATAGATTTGTCAAATTTCAACCAAATTTATAAAAATCTCAACCAATCTTATAAAAAGTAGGAGCATTTGTTAAACAAATGGAAAAAAATCTTGGCCAGGTAAGAAAATGTGTTAGTCAAATGGGAAAAATATTGACCAAGTAACGATATGCATCGGCCAAATTTATAAAAAAGACGGAAACTTTATTAACCAAAGGTGAAACAATATCGGCCAAGGAGTGATATATTTCAACTAAACTTTTAAAAAGTAGGAAAATTTATTAGCCAAATGGGGAACAGGTCGGCCAAATTTCAACCAAACTTAAAAGAAGGAAAAAGATTGACCAAGTAACGAAATAGCTTGTCGAAACTAATGAAAAGTAGGAACAATTGTTAACCAAATGGGAAAAAATCTTGGCCAAATAAGAAACTTTTTTAGCCAAATAGGAAAATAATATTGACCAAGTAATGAAATACATCGGCCAAATTTATGAAAAGTCGGAAACTTTGTTAATCAAAGATGAAAAAATATCGGCCAAAAAGAGAAATATTTCAACTAAACTTATAAAAAGTAAGAAAATTTGTCAGCCAAATGGGTAAAGGGTTGGCCAAATTCAGAAATATCGCAATCAAACTTATGAAAAGTAACCAAGTAACGAAATATCTCGTCAAAAGTAAAAAAAAAAACACCAAAAAAAAACAGGAAACTTTGGTAACCAAATGTGGAAAATGTTGGCCGAATTTCAACCAAACTTATAACAAGTAGGAAAATTTGTTATACAAATGTGAAAAGTGTGGCAAAATTTCAATCAAATTTATAAATATCTCAACCAAACTTATAAAAATTAGGAACATTTGCTAACCAAAGGTGAAAAATCTTGGCCAAGTAAGAAAATTTGTTAGCCAAATGGAAAAAATATTGACCAAGTAACGAAATACATCGGCTAAATTTATGAAAAGTCGGAAACGTTGTTAACCACAGTTGAAAAAATATTGGCCAAAGAGAGAAATATTTCAACCAAACTTGTAAAAAGTAGGAAACTTTGTTAACCATCATCATTTGTTAACTAACCATGCAGCCCGTGGCATGTTTAACAATCTTTTCTAACACTGTATGAATTAGGCTTCAAGAGATTGTAGTAACATTTTCTAAATTGTTTTTTTTTTATGTGTGTGTTAATTATGAACCTTCTGTTGGATACCTTTTGAATAAAATATAAATAAATAAATCTATCGGTACTTTATTCAAGTCTGTAGATCAATTCTAAGCGGAAATATTAATGTCTGTGTGTCAGTTTATCATTTAATATGAACAAAGAGCTAAATACGATTTTGAACCTTTGACAAAGCGTGACCTGCACACTTACAACACTGTTGTAACACATACTTCAATGTAGATTAAAACTGCCGATGTCTCCTAAGAAAGGGAAAGATAACTGCTTCCGATTCATATATATATATATAAGGGTCGTTCATTTGAAACATGTTCCAATGGCTTTATTACACAATCATGAAAGAAACATTAACAGCTGTAGTAGAATTAAACAAAGCATTCATTTTAAATGAATTATGCTCCATGGGTTGGTCAGAAAAAGTCGCCACAGGCATTCTGCCAAGCATCCCATTGCTTAGGTAGGCGGTGAATGCCGTCCGCAAAAATGGATTGCGGTTGCTCACTGAACTAAGTGTTCACCGCGTTCATTACGTCTGCATCTGTGTGAAATAGTTGCCCCTTGAGAGCTTTTTTTTAGAGGTCCGAACAAATGAAAATAACATGGTAACAAATCAGGACTATGGGCTGGATGTTGAAGAATTTTCAACTTTTTCCAAGCTAATGCTTCCTGCACAATCTTTGCAACATGCGGACAAGAATTATCGTGCAACAAAATCATATGGCGAGAAAGCATGCCGAGTCGTTTATTCTTGATGGGTAGAGTTGTTGTTGACACCAGGTTCTTTAAAGTCAGCCAACATTAGCCTTTCATGGTCAAAAATGTGCTCAGCATAACCTTACCCAGTGGAAACCTGTAACTTGAATTTTGGGCTTTAGGTGATCCAGCATGCTTCCATTGCATGCTCTCTATCTCTCTTTTGCTGCTTGGCTCAAAGTGGTGACACCATGATTCATCGCCTGCCACGGAAGAGAAATGCATCACTCTCCACTCTGCAACGCAGCAATTGGTTAAAGCACCATCCCATGCGTTCCGCTTTTTGGTGGTCGGTCAACATCTGTGATACCCATTGTGAACACACCTTCCGATATTGCAGTTTTTTACGAACGACCTTTTGAATTGTCCCAATTGACATATCAATTTCTTTCGCTAGCGAACGTACGTTTCGACAACGGTTCATCTGTAATGCTGCATCAGTTTTGGTGATGGTTTTTTTCTGTTGCAACAATATTCGTTTGACCCGGTCGACGAAGATCTGTCGTAAATTGACTTCCTTTCCGTAACATTCGTGCCCAGTCTGTCACTGTTGTCTTCGACACACATTTGCTACCGTACACTGCCTGCATTCTTCGATGGATGTCCACTAGTCGACATCCTTCAAATGAAAGAAACTGAATCACCGCTCTTTGAACTTCTTTGGGCGGATTTTGGATCAACCCGGCCATTTTCTGAACTGTCAGAAACAAAACCTATGCATCATGGGACGATGAGCACGAGCTCTTTTATTCATTGGTCAGTACTTGTCACATGACTATGACATGATCATGTTTAATGTACGCAATTACGCGAGGTGCGGCACGAACGGATTTCAAATGAACGCTCCTAATATATATATATATATATATATATATATATATATATATATATATATATACATCTACGTCATGTTGCGATGACGTCAGTCTACGCACGCTATTAGTACGTGGCGAGGCCGCGAGGCCAAGGTCCATTTTGATCAGAAATGTCCCCTTGGAATGGTACAAAATTATCAACGATCTGGTCCGTGTTGAGTGATGAAAAATTACACATAAATACAATAATGACTGTTGAATGTACACATGCATTAATTATCATGATAGTCGCTCTGAATATTCCATACCAATATTAAATGGCCATAGCTGCAGTATGGCCAGGGAACTGGTATATCCCGCCTTTGAAATATCACATTACAGCATGCAATCTTCATAATTTTAGTGTGAGATTGACTGCTAACTTAAAATTGTCGAAGATTACAAAATACACGTAAAATGAATGCTGAATTGAATAATACATAATAAATCAATGTATCGCGTCTCATAAAATGGTATTTACGAGTTTACTTACCGTTTAGAATAGACAGCCTCATTCTCCTGTGAAACAAGGATTTCTCGAAGCGCGAGACACACAAAACATAAAGCTGGGAGGGAAAACTATATCAAGTAATGGTGTCTGTTTTAACGTGATCTTGAAATATTCGGGGACTTTAACATCATGAGTACACGTAATGCCCTTATATCGGAAATACAAAAACAAGTAATCGAATGTCACCGCAAAAGTTATTCCGGTTAAATTCCGCGATTTGGAATCGTAGTGACTACATGATAGAGTTATACTGCCCCATGATTGATTAATCTCAGCCCCACATCCAAGCCTATGTACAGTCTTCAAACACGCTTCCTTCGTTCACACACACACAAATAGTTTATCAGCACCGATATGTTTTCCTGCTCTAGATAGACCAGGGTCGAGAAGGGGAGAGTAGTCAGAGAAGCTTCCGGGAAGATGTCAAGTTGATTTACACTGGATGCTTGTTCCAGGTTCTTAAACGAATCATGGGCAGATAAGATAGCGGAGTGAAGCGATATGTCTTCATGTAAGCCATGTCACAGTGGCATATAGTGTGGCATCAGATATTGGATTCGTTCTGTTGTCCACTGTCCTCTCTGAGATGTAGTTTTCTCTGTTACCTCGTGTGTCCTCTCAAGATCTCTATCGTTATGTCTAGTGTGTATCCCGGCTAATACTTCTATAGGATGTTGCTTCAAATTGTTCCAGGAATGTATTTCTTGTATCATAAATCGGTACCAATCCAACTGTTAACACTGTATTTTATTAAGATTAGCGATCGTTGGTAACTGTACATTTGTGCTAAGGTCGACACAGCTGTAGCAAATATTCCTGGAGCCCGTTGTTTGAGAACTCTCTCAGGTGTTGTGTCTCAATGGCGAAAACGTCTCCGGCATCACTGCATCGCTGCCCTGTCAGTGCCGATTTAAGAAAGGTAGCGAAGAAACAGTTGAGTGGCTCCAGGCCTATCACAATGTAATCTGTGCAGAAGTGCTTCACAAATAAAAATGGAGGTTGGCGGCCGCCCGCTGTGTGGATTATCATCGACACTAACACCACCTTCAATGAAACGTTTAATTTCACTAAGTCCATCTCTGGTGGTGGCCATTATTGTCTTAATTATACTGTCTATAGTTATACATAAGCCATGGGTTACATTAGAATCGTTAGAATTAATAAAACAATGAAGGGAACTGAAACAGAAAGGAGGTGAATCTGTTAACAGCAGGATGAAGTATAAATCTTTAACTCGAGAAATAAGAAAGAACACAAGAAAGGACAAAAATCAATATATACAAGATTGCTGTACCAGAATTAGGCAATATCATAAGACTGAAAGAGATTACGAAATGTTCAATAAATGAAGTTATTGACAAGAAATATTCATTCTCAATTGAATGTTATCTGTGACAAGATGGGAAATACCTTAACAGAATCTAGACAAATTATTGAAAGATGGCAGGAGTACTGCAGTGGAATGTATGATATGAGTGACAGTGAGGATATGAATGAGATACATGAGCCAATGACAGCAGAGACAGAACCTGAACCCTCATTAGATGAAATTTCATGGACAATAAAGAACCTGAAGAATGGTAAATCACCTGGATGTGATGAGATACCAGCTGAACTAATTAAAGCGGGAGGAGCAGAAAGCATACAAATCTATCACGCATTATGTAAAAAGATATGGAAACATGGTATATGGCCAAAAGATTGGAAAAGAACTATCCTCATTCCAATACCAAAAAAGGGCAACCTGAAATAATGCACCAACTATAGAACTGTTGCCCTGATCAGTCATGCAAGTAAAATTATACTAAAAATCATAATGGGAAGACTTCGTAAGAAAATGGAAGAAGAAATTAACGTGGTTCAAGCTGGATTTAGACTAGGAAGAGAAACAAGAGGTCATATTCTGAACATTCGTTTAATTATAGAGAAGTGCAGAGAATTTAATGTCAACCTATTCTCATGTTTTGTGGATTATTCAAAGGCATCTGTCTGTGTACAACATCAGAAACTTTGGGAAATCATGAGGAATATGGGCTTTATATCACATATAATACAACTCATAAAAATGCTCTATCTAGACCAACAAGCAGCGGTTAGAATAGATAGCAAGACATCAGATTGGTTTGACATCAAGCAAGGATTCCCGCTGTGTGCTGTCTCCCTATTTGTTTAACCTGTACGCCGAAAATATAATGAGAAATATAAGAGATGATATAAATAAGGAGCTATAAGATGCCCTAAATATCGGTGGTCATGATATACCAGAGATTCGGTATGCTGATGATATAGTATTGAAATCCACAACACAGAATCGTATAGAAAACCTAATAGCCTTAACCCAATTGAATAGTGACAATCACAACTTATATCTTAGTATACCAAACACAAAGATAATGCATGCAGATAAAACTACTATGGAGAAAGAAATATATGTTAATGAGGAAAAGCTGAAGGTGGTGGAAAATTTTGAATATCTTGGGTCATTGATTACCAACAATTGTGACATAATGAAAGAAATTAAACGACGACTATCAATTGCTCTTCAAAGCCTAAAACAACTAAATAAATTATGGAGTGGGACAGATTGAACTACAAAAGTTAGATTTTTAAGAGCATGCATCTTTCCCATTGCAACATGCGCCTGTGAGACCTGGACACTTAATAAACGAGCTGAACAGCGCATAAATGCCTTTGAATATAAATGATATAGACGAGTTCTAAGAATATCTTGGGAAAAGAAAAGAACAAATACATCCATATGTCATGTGCTGAATACTGAAGAAGGTTGGCTATTAAAGACGATAAGGACGATGAACTGTGGTTTTCGTGGATTAATTTTGTGTTGGCATCTGTCAGCGGCACTATGCACAGTGTACCTGTGTGGGCTGTTGGATTGCCGAGACTCCTGCGTATTCCACTATTCACATTGGACAGTGGGGAGCATTTTGTGTGATATTCATTGGCACAGGAACGGAGCATAATGGGGACGACCCGTTGCCGTGAAGTTGGCACCTCGACTAACTAACTAACTAACTAACTAAAACAAAGAAAATTGAAATATTGTGGTCACTTGAAACGACACGAAAGTTTGGAGAGAACAATAATGGAGGGGTATATGCCTGGGAAGAGAGGAAGAGGAAGGCCAAAGAGAAGATGGATGCAGGATGTGACGGATGATTTCCAGATGGGTGTATCGGACGCAGGACATCTTGCTTATGATAGAGAGGTTTTCCGGAAGATCGTTATGGGAGCGAGGGTCTGCAAAGGACATGCTACTGAATGAATGAATGAATAGTTAGCAAGAAAAATAAAGGTCTCAGGCATCCCCAATTTTCTTGAAAACAATAGATCTGATAATTACTATGAAATTGAAGAAAATCGCCTTCTGAAGTATAAGGGTCTTGGCTGTAACATGTCTTCAAAAATTTATCTGGATTTCCTTACGTCAATCTGTGGAGCTGTTAATGATGGGCATGTGAATGATTTCAACAGGACATTGTAGCTATGGAGACAAGGTATCAAGGCGATTGGAGCTCTTCAATGTTTGCTGGTTACTATTGGACTGTAACACGAGACACATCATCAATTGACTACAAGAAATGGCAAAAGACCTCGAACAGCGACTGGATAATGACAGAATTGATATAAATGTGCTTTTTAAAAAATTATATGTAAACGTTAAATAATGATTTTATTTGTTTCTATCATTTTATGTTAAAATATCAATTAATTGAGTATGTTACCACAATTTTATTATGCTAAAGTAGAAAGACCGATGAGAATTAAACAAGCATACCTTGTCTGTATTAATGCAATGTATTCGTAATTTAAAAATAAAATAAAAACAGAGCCAATTGGTGAATTTCATTGTGATATCTGAAATCGGCATGTCAAAATCTATCAGATATAGTGTATTAAATTTTGAAACAAATAACTTTTGAAAATGTTTTGACTAGTAAATGAGAACATCCAGGCCAGACCTTGACCTGCCCTCTAATAAATGAAGAAAGACCAGACTCCCTGTTTTCACTTCTAACGCGGTTCTTGCAATAACAATACTTCATTGTGTCATGGCCAAGAATCTGCTCGTCGGTTTATTTTCTTCCTACAGAGAATACTTCTGTCAGGCAGATATGTTTGACAGTTCATTTTTTTTTATAAACGGGAATGGAGAACACGCCCATTGTCAATGTCTTTATAAGTCCTGACAGGGGTTGTAATACATGCTTGAGTCTTTAATGTATTATTGGATTTGTAAATACAAGATTCAGCTTGAAATGCATGGCTGGTGTAGTTATACATGACTCATATTGCAATGTAAGAGTGGACTTCCAATGCATTTCTGGCATTTTACAAACACTGACTAGTAATATATTACCTGGCTTGCTAATCCTGTCTGGACTTTTTATAATTTGTTGTGCATGAAATACGAGATAGGGCTTGTATCAACATGACAGACATAGTTCAACATGACAGACATAGTTCAACATGACAGACATAGTTCAACAAGACAGACATAGTTCAACATGAGAGACATAGTTCAACATGAGAGACATAGTTCAACATGACAGACACAGTTCAACATGAGAGACATAGTTCAACATGAGAGACATAGTTCAACATGACAGACATAGTTCAACAACACAGACATAGTTCAACATGAGAGATATAGTTCAACATGAGAGACGTAGTTCAACATGACAGACATAGTTCAACAAGACAGACATAGTTCAACATGAGAGACATAGTTCAACATGACAGACATAGTTCAACATGACAGACACAGTTCAACATGACAGATATAGTTCAACATGACAGATATAGTTCAACATGACAGACATAGTTCAACATGAGAGACATAGTTCAACATGAGAGACATAGTTCAACATGAGAGACATAGTTCAACATGAGAGACATAGTTCAACATGAGAGACATAGTTCAACATGACAGATATAGTTCAACATGAAAGATATAATTCAACATGACAGATATAGTTCAACATGACAGACATAGTTCAACATGACAGACATAGTTCAACATGAGAGACATAGTTCAACATGAGAGACATAGTTCAACATGACAGATATAGTTCAACATGACAGACATAGTTCAACATGACAGACATAGTTCAACATGACAGACATAGTTCAACATGACAGATATAGTTCAACATGACAGATATAGTTCAACATGACAGATATAGTTCAACATGACAGATATAGTTCAACATGACAGATATAGTTCAACATGACAGATATAGTTCAACATGACAGACATAGTTCAACATGACAGACATAGTTCAACATGACAGATATAGTTCAACATGACAGACATACTTCAACATGACAGACATAGTTCAACATATCAGACATAGTTCAACATGAAAGACATAGTTCAACATGAAAGACATAGTTCAACATGACAGACATAGTTCAACATGACAGACATAGTTCAACATGAAAGACATAGTTCAACATGACAGACATAGTTCAACATGACAGACATAGTTCACCATGACAGACATAGTTCAACATGACAGACATAGTTCAACATGACAGATATAGTTCTACATGACAGACACAGTTCAACATGATAGACATAGTTCAACATGACAGACATAGTTCAACATGACAGACATAGTTCAACATGACAGATATAGTTCAACATGACAGACACAGTTCAACATGATAGACATAGTTCAACATGACAGACATAGTTCAACATGACAGACACAGTTCAACATGACAGACATAGTTCAACATGACAGACATAGTTCAACATGACAGACACAGTTCAACATGACAGACATAGTTCAACATGACAGACATAGTTCAACATGACAGATATAGTTCAACATGACAGACATAGTTCAACATGACAGATATAGTTCAACATGACAGATATAGTTCAACATGACAGATATAGTTCAACATGACAGACATAGTTCAACATGACAGACATAGTTCAACATGACAGACATAGTTCAACATGACAGACATAGTTCAACATGACAGACACAGTTCAACATGACAGACATAGTTCAACATGACAGACATAGTTCAACATGACAGATATAGTTCAACATGACAGACATAGTTCAACATGAGAGACATAGTTCAACATGACAGACATAGTTCAACATGACACATTATAATTTTGGACTTGTGATGTTTAGCTAGAACACTAGCGCCGTACTGATTTACTGGGTGTGTAATGAATGTATCTATGTATGGTACATATTGCACACTTTAAAACAAAATGTCTTCTAAATCATTACTTATTCGAATACGCACTTGAAGACATTCGAATACGCACTTGAAAACATTCGAATACGCACTTGAAGACATTCGAATACGCACTTGAAAACATTCGAATACGCACTTGAAGACATTCGAATACGCACTTGAAGACATTCGAATACGCACTTGAAAACATTCGAATACGCACTTGAAGACATTCGAATACGCACTTGAAGACATTCGAATACGCACTTGAAAACATTCGAATACGCACTTGAAGATATTCGAATACGCACTTGAAGACATTCGAATATGCACTTGAAGACATTCGAATACGCATTTGAAGACATTCGAATACGCACTTGAAAACATTCGAATACGCACTTGAAGACCCTTCGAATACGCACTTGAAGACCCTTCGAATACGCATTTGAAGACATTCGTTTACACTTAAATTGGTTTTTACGGCAAGAGGAAGAATTTCATTGCACGGGGCTTTATCCCATATGGCTTAGATCTTTCGGCATAAAGGCTTGTCGAATGTGTGGCACAGACCAACTCTGTAGCTACAGTCATGACTCTACAGACGACTCTGAATCAGTGGCATCCCTTATCCCAATGACGAACATTGAAAACGAACCCGCGACATTCTGAACACGTTTAATTACTTTGTCGTGGACTCCAGATGCATAATTTCAGAAGAAACAGCAGCACTGCAATATAGAGAATGTAGTCAGAGATATTCAGAAGAATTTGCAGCATGACAATATAGAGATAGTAGTCAGAACTATTCAGAAGAAACAGCAACACTGCAAAATAGAGATTGCAGTCAGAAATATTCAGAAGAAATTGCAGCATGACAATTTAGAGATTGTAGTCAGAAATATTTATAAAAAATTGCAGCATGGCAATATAGAGATTGAACTCATAAATTTTCATAAGAAATTGCAGCATGGTAATATAGAGACTGTGATCAGAAATATTCAGAAGAAATTGCAGGTATGTCAATAGTAATAAGACGCATGTATATATTTAGACACTAAAGAACGTTTCCTGTGACCCATTTTACATTTGGGAGATCTGGAAGCCTGGGTTAATTATTTTTTAATTCCCCGCATCGATTACGATTCCATACCCACCGGGCTGCTGCCCAGCGTGCTAGCCACTGGGCTACTGCGTCTCCGAAAATGGATATACACGAGACATGTTTCAATCTTTCTGGCACACGAATTAACATTTTCGGGTTGTTGTTGTTTTTTTTTTCCTTTACATATAAATGCTCACATTATTTCAAGGAATTGTCATAATATCAAGACAGTTGGAACTTCTACAACTACGGACGAACAGCCCCATTTCATGCATGCTCACAGGCGTTAAATATGCCTAAGCAATATAATGCCTAAGCTTCTTATAAAATCCATACAGGAGGGTAAGGCTGAAGGCAAGTGAGCAAGAGGTAGACAACGATACAAGTGGGAAGATGAACGAATATCAGCCTGACAGAATGTACAGTCAGGGCGAGAGACAGGCAGTGTTGGAGATCAATTGCAGCCAACATTCATTGTGGAGACGGCACCTGATTGATTCATTGAAGCAATTAGCAAAGAGCACTGGTTGCCGAATTTCACGGAACTGTCTCCTCTGGAAGGTATATAGAACTGGGGAGGGGTGGGGTGGGAAGGGGGAGGTGTTATGAATTAAATACAGTTAACGCTAAGAACGGGGTATAAAGAAGTGTATGTATACAGACAGACATACATACAGACAGACAGACAGACAGACAGACAGACAGGCAGGCAGGTAGGCAGGCAAACAGGCAGGCAAGAAGGCAGGCAGGCAGATTCATAGATACATATATAGATAGATATTGCTGCAAGACAAGAAACAATAGGAAAAGGCATTATGTATGTTATATATCCTGCAAGTTTATAGTGGAGCATCGATATAAAAGAGGTGTGCATTAATATCTGCTTACGTACTGGGATGCTAGAGATGTGATCAAGGGGTAAATGGGACGTTAGCCTCATACAGCCTGTGAGCCACCGGCCTAAGGTTTCAATGCTGATTGTTTCCGTATCCTGCTGACTGTATATCCTCTGTCATTTCCTCCCGTTTCTCGTTTCTGCAAGTGCCATACGTGGTTGAAGGCAATAAACCTCTCCATGTATCAGATACGTTCAGATTATTTCCATCAAGATTTGAAGAAGTTGATTACAATTGCGAAAAGTACATTTTTGGCTTTAATAAATAACTCGCTCTGGGCAATCGGTTGGAGGTTGTTGACAATGATATATCTCATACGTGTGGAAGAAACATTATTAACCAAGGTGAATCACAATCAGTCCGTTTGCCCTGTTCTAAATGATGACCTCGTTGAGTTTAGTTGAGTCAGTAAGTGACACGTCACATCACTCGGGCCATTTCTATACGCGTTCCGTCCTTATCTTCAACAACCAACGAATAGTCCCAATACTAAAGGTACCAACTCCATTCTGCGTATGTGTCCGTTTGTCCTTTCTTTGGACTATATAGTGTCGGCCAGATCCCCTGGTCATGACCTGATTAATATTAACACGCGTCACTGCAGATGTCTTGCACAGACCGTTGGTTTCTTGCCTTTGGAGGCGTGACGTAGACAACAATCTCAGAGGAGATGATACGTCTGTACTGGATCGCGAGAGATGCCTCTACACCAACCGGACTCCAGTAAATGCAGACCCTCGTCATGGTTCGGACGACCTATACTTCAGTGAATCGAATCCAAGAGCTAAAAACAAACACCTGTCTTCGAGGGAATTCACCAACAAACCCTCCAATATACAACAAGTGGTTTCCCCACAAACAACTTGCATCGATGATGCTTTCTTCCCCAAATATCTGATACATCTCGCATCACTCATAAAGAGAATTCTGTATTGTAAAACACGAGTTAAAGAAACTTACGTGTATCCCTCTCTCTACTTCGGTCAGATGCACTTAAACGCTGACTTCTTATACTTGACGTGGGGACGTAAATTACAAGTACCTCAAAAGTCAGAGTGGGTTCGCCTTAAAGCCGTGAATTCATAAATTGGGAAAACTGTGCTCGAGTTCAAAGCGTGAAATGTCTTACAAAACGCACTTGCCTTATTTCTAAACCCTTCTCTTGACAACGCACTTGTCTTATTTCTAAACCCACCTACTGACAACGCATCTGCCTTATTTCTAAACCCTTCTCCTGACAACGCACTTGTCTTATTTCTAAACCCACCTACTGACAACGCATCTGCCTTATTTCTAAACCCTCCTCCTGACAACGCATCTGCCTTATTTCTAAACCCTTCTCCTGACAATGCACTTGCCTTATTTCTAAACCCACCTACTGACAACGCATCTGCCTTATTTCTAAACCCTTCTCCTGATAACGCATCTGCCTTATTTCTAAACCCTTCTCCTGATAACGCATCTGCCTTATTTCTAAACCCTTCTCCTGACAATGCACTTGTCTTATTTCTAAACCCACCTACTGACAACGCATCTGCCTTATTTCTAAACCCTTCTCTTGACAACGCACTTGTCTTATTTCTAAACCCACCTACTGACAACGCATCTGCCTTATTTCTAAACCCTCCTCCTGACAACGCATCTGCCTTATTTCTAAACCCTTCTCCTGACAATACACTTGTCCTATTTCTAAACCCACCTACTGACAACGCATCTGCCTTATTTCTAAACCCTTCTCCTGATAACGCACTTGTCTTATTTCTAAACCCTTCTCCTGACAACGCACTTGTCTTATTTCTAAACCCTCCTCCAGACAACGCATCTGCCTTATTTCTAAACCCTTCTCCTGATAACGCACTTGTCTTATTTCTAAACCCTTCTCCTGACAACGCACTTGTCTTATTTCTAAACCCTTCTCCTGACAACGCAACTTTCTTATTTCTAAACCCTTCTCCTGACAACGCATCAGTCTTATTTCTAAACTCTTCTCCTGATAACGCACTTGTCTTATTTCTAAACCCACCTACTGACAACGCATCTGCCTTATTTCTAAACCCTTCTCCTGACAACGCACTTGTCTTATTTCTAAACCCTTCTCCTGACAACGCTTCTGACTTATTTCTAAACCCTTCTCCTGACAACGCACTTGTCTTATTTCTTAGCCCACCTACTGACAACGCATCTGCCTTATTTCTAAACCCTTCTCTTGACAACGCACTTGTCTTATTTCTAAACCCTTCTCCTGACAACGCACTTGTCTTATTTCTAAACCCTTCTCCTGACAACGCACTTGCCTTATTTCTAAACCCTCCTCCTGACAACGCATCTGATTATTTCTAAACCCTTCTCCTGACAACGCACTTGTCTTATTTCTAAACCCTCCTCCTGACAACGCATCTGCCTTATTTCTAAACCCTCCTCCTGACAACGCAACTGCCTTATTTCTAAACCCTCCTCCTAACAACGCAACTGCCTTATTTCTAAACCCTCCCTCTAACAACGCGTCTGCTTCCAACACCGGATGTTTATGAACGAACGCTTTTATCCATTCGGCCATGCTGACCTCCGGCTGGTGTTCAGAAGCCATGATTCACACGTGACCAGCAGTACGGCATTACATAATATCGTCTTCTTATTGTCCTTTCAGCTTCTTCTTTCTTATTTCCAGGGAGTACGTTACTCTTAGCAATGCACCCCAGAGGTCAGTATGCCCGACTTCGGCATGGTTTTTGTGTCAGGTTTACCTCCTCTACTCTAGACAGATTCCATCCAATGTTAAGGGCTCAGTCAGTCCGTGTGTAGGTTACGTTTTCCTGACGATGTTGTAAGGACAGCAGGCTTGTGGCTTACTCGTTGCTATTTCCGATTGCCGTGAAATGTGTACATAACTTACATATGATACCTCCGGTCCTTCTATCTCATCCGAGAAGGCTAGGAATCCAATCTCTCTACCAAAAAGATTAGTGGGACATGTGATGTCATTAGATGTCCTTGGACAAATTTCCATCCATTCAGGGATCGACACCGGTACTTTCTTAACCTGAGGTGGACAACTAATCTCTCAGCCACGGCTGCCCCTAAATAATATATGATGTCCTGTCAACCATGGGCAGCCATCTGCTGACTACAGAACGTCCATCTGTCCTGACAACCATGGACAGACATCTGATGACCATAGAACGTTCATCTGTCCTGACAACCATGGGCAGCCATCTGCAGACGATAGAACGTTCATCTGTCCTGATAACCATGGGCACCATCTGCTGATCAGGGTTACGTGAAGCCATGTTTTTAGTTGGTGGATGAAGTTGAAAAGCAGCTAACAGATAGTTTAAGGTTATGGTCTCCATCTTCATGACGGTAGGCAGAGGATCTCTTTTTATTTTTAAGCTACGGTCATCGACCAGTATGGTCACCGCTAAGAAGGAAAGCAATGGCAAACTAATTTCTGTAAAGATGTCAAGAAAATCATGTTTTAAATGTAGAAGATATGAAGGGAATCACCATTGGAAGACGGAACATCAATAACATTAGATATGCGGATGATACAGTATTGATTGCAGACAATGAGCAGGATCTACAACATTTAGTAGAAGCGGTTGTTGCACACAGTGAACACCTAGGGTTATGATTAAGTTGTAAGAAGACACAGATTATGGTCATCACTTGGAAGAAGGAAGTACGACAATGTAGTATATAAATAAATGGGAATATTCTTAAACAAGTGAATCGGTACAATTATCTCGGAACAATCATAACATCTGATGGGAGATGCCTTGAAGAAATTAGAACAAGAATAGCCATGGCGAAGGTAGTCTTTTGCAATATGGGAAACATACTGACAAATAAAAAGATATCATTTGCAACGAGAAAAAGGGTGTTGAGGGGATACATAGAGCCTGCGCTTTTGTGTTGATGTGTAGCCTGGACAGTGGGCAAAAAGGCTGAAAAACATCTGACGGCTGTGGAGATGTGATTTCTGAAGAAAACGCAACGAATACCATGGACAGACAGAAAAACCAATGACCAAGTCCTATAAGAAGCAAATTAAAATCGTAAACTGATTAGAGAAATTAAATGTAGACTGTCACAATTTTTTGGTCACGTTATGAGAAGAAATACATTGGAGAACTTGATAACAACTGGCAAGATCGAAAGGAAGAGAACAAGGGGGAGGCATAGAAGTAAATACCTGGATGGCTTGGCTATGTGGTATGGTCGAGACAAGAACACAGAGATGATCCACTACTCTGATGATCGCGTAAGATCGCGAAACATGACCGCCTATCGGCATGGCACATGATGATGTTGACGAGCTGCTGACCACAGAACGAACCTCTGAAGGAATGCTGCCTGAGCTTGAACGATTCTGTATGTTGTTTCTGTTTTGCTTTGTTAAGCGTTGGCAAAGAAGGGTTAGAAAGTTGTCCTTGCAATGGCATGAGCACAGTTGTGTGAACATTCGATACTTGGCTTGGCCAGCACCACTGGAAAGAAAAACTGGTCACCTATTCCTTCATGCATTGAGTACTACGCAATGTGATTGTCCTATAACATCACATACCCATAGCAGCTTCATGATCCTTCTTTATTTTCATTTTCTCTTATAATATCGTGAATGTCGCTTATATATTCTTAATTTTCATCTTCTCTTGTACGAGGGAAAGTCAATAAGTAAATCACAAATGGCTGTAGAAAAACAACTCCATATGATAACCACTTTATCTTTATACATACATTCTCATCTCATCTCATCATGTTCCTCTTGTACCTTGCGGTGTCTAGGTGAAGTATAAACAGTGGGAGAGTGCCCGCTTATGGGCTTCATGCATCGATACGCCCATGGACTCTGTTTTTCCCTGCGTCCATCGTTTACGTGATCAGCCACTTCCTCTGCTTCCCTCTGGTCTGTACATCATTGCTTGTTGTGGTATCCTGTTAGTTAGTAACCTACTTGCATGGCCAAGCTATTTGACTTGCTGCCTTCTAATAAAATCTAGTGCAGTTAAAACCCCCACTTTAGTCCTCATTTCTTCATTTCTGATATTATCGCTTCTTGATACATTAAACATTCTTTTCAGGAATCTCATTTCTGCTGTAATTTTTCTTGTCTCTTTTTCTGTTATTTTCCAGGTTTGGCATTGGTAGCATACATTTTGTAGGAAGATTGTGTTGTAAAGTGATTTCTTGGTAACTATTGATAATGTTTCTTATTTAGTATTGGTGCCATTTGTCTAATGAGTTGGTTTGCCTTATTGCATCTACTTCGATCTCGTCATCTGATTTGCCATTTCATTATATACTTCCCAGGTACTTCAAACTCTTTACTTGTTTCAAGGGATGTTATTTAGGTGAATCGTTGTTGCTTTTTCTTCTTTAGTTATAGTCAATACCTCTGTTTTACTTATGCTAATTTTCATGTTATGTTTCCTACACATTTCGTTTAGACTATGCATGTGGTCTTGTAAATTAGCTTCTGATTTTGATATTAGTGCTTGGTCGTCCGCAAACAGGAGTTCTCTAATGGTTAGATTTGCAGATGGTTCTTCTTCTGTGTTCTCATCATGTGATGCTCTTGCGGTTTCTGGTTTGGCTGGTTTCTTTACATATGTTGTCTATATATGTTATAAACAAGAGAGGGGACAGGACACAACCTTGTCGTACTACGGATCTTATGGTGGAGGGTTCTGAGTGTCCTCCATTGCTCTCACTATGAATTCACTGTTGTTGTATAAGCTTCTACACAGGTTTGTTAGATGTGTACTCACTCCATAT
Source organism: Cepaea hortensis (assembly GCA_963921405.1). NCBI lineage: Eukaryota > Metazoa > Mollusca > Gastropoda > Stylommatophora > Helicidae > Cepaea > Cepaea hortensis. Next base: position 127,774,244 of record OY992877.1, on the reverse strand, counting down.
TGTTTAAGGATTTTCAACAGCTTGTTTCTATCTACTCTATCAAATGCCTTTTCTTGGTCGACAAAGGCTAAGTAGAGTGTTTCATTGAATTTGATTGATTTTTCTATAAGTTGTCTAAGAGCAGAAATGGCATATGTGCATCCTGTGTGTTTCCTAAATCCAAGTTGTGTTTCGCTTAGCTGGGGTTCTATAATAGTTCGTAATCTTTTCTCAAGAATTTTGCAAAATATTTTCCCAGTATGACTCAACAGTGAAATGCCTCTGTATTGTGTGCAGTCTCTTTTGCTGCCTTTGTTTTGTTTTGTTTTGTTTTTTCAAATTGGGATAATTATGGCGTTTCCCCAGTCTCGTGGCGTCTGTTGTTCTACACAAACGTGATCGATTAGTCTATGCAGCCATGCTGTTCATACTTCTCTTGCTGCTTTAATTAGTTCATTTGATATTTCATCTTGTCCTGGTGATTTGTTCAATGGGACTAATCTGATGGCTTCTATAATTTCTTCTTTCAGTATGTCTGGTTCTAATTGTTCGATGGCATCTGTGTCGGTTTCTTGAATTCCTGTGACATCTGATGAGATGTTGAGAAGTTTTTCGAAGTACTGTTTCCATCTTATTAGGATTTGTTTTTGTTCACTTATTGGTTCTCCAGTTTCGTTGTTAATTATTTCAGTTGGGTCAAAGGGTTCTCCTCTGGTTCTCCTTGCACTTACCTTTTTATAGAAGTTTCTAGTTTCCTCCTTGTGGTTTTTATTTGGAATTTCTCCATACCCCTTAAAGTCTTTTTGTTTGTCTATACATATATTGTCCCTTTATTTCTAAACATTATTTCCACCAACATTGATGCACCTATCCCATCGTTTTCTCAGTCCTCCCAAACCGGCAGCATAGAACTGGGTGCTCTGTTTTCTAAAACACGTTGTCACTTCACATTCAACTGTGGCGTCAATTGCGAAATTTCTCCCGGCAAGGTGAGTTTTCAGAGGGCCAAAAAGGTGGAAATCGCTGGAGGCTAAGCCAGGGCTGTAAGGTCGCTGTTCCAGAACTTCCCACCTTAGTTGGTTAATTTTCTTCAGAGTTAATCGAGCTGTATGTGGTCTGACATTGTCATGAAGAAGCAACACTCCACTAGTCTATCGTTACTCGGCTGTCACATCTAATCATCTCCTCCACCAGTTGCACGGATGCTTCTGTTGCAATCTCAACAAGACGACCAGATCGGATTTTATCAACAGTTTTAGAGAGTCCTTGAGAAAATTTTTCTACCCAGCTATGCACCGCTTTACGGGACAAACATTTGTCAGTATAAACAGGAAGCATTTCCTTATGAATGTCCTTTGCAGGCAGTCCTTTTTCCCACAAAAGAAACGCACAACAGCACGTTGCTCTTTGGTTGTACACTCCGTAAGTACAGTCGCCAGTTTGTTTATGCGCTACGCATGCGCATGAGACACCTAGCGCCACCTGACGAATGGGAATATAAAGTTCGATGGTGCTGTTACCTAATAACACCTGTAGAAAACACCAACTACATTTACATCCCATCCCACAGAACTGTGTGATTTACTGATTGACGTGCCAGGGTCATAACGTTGAATGTCTCAGCTTAATCCAGCGCTACTCCATTTGCTGTCACTGCAAACTCTTGCTGCCTGTTTTCTTTGCTGAAGGCATAGCACTTGTTGACTACATTTGCGTAAACATTATCTGTTAATTATATTAGCTTAATGTGCTATCTGCAAATAGCGCAGCAGAACATGCAATCGTATAAACATTAACAATACATTATAGATTTTATTTTACATTCGAACATGTGCCAGGTAGTTCATGTTTCAAACATTTCATGTTTTCCTGTGCAGGTGTTCGCCAACCTGGTTAATATCCGTTTCATACCCCATGTGGAGAAATAACAAAGAACACATGACGGGCAACCTAATGACTCGACCACTAGCTCCCGCCGTTTATCTGACTCTCTCACTGTAGCCATGGTAGGCTCTACCTTGTCTCCAAAATAGATTGTTCTTCAGACACTCATTGTGTTTCTTAGATACTCTTATTGGATACCCTGATGTAGTTACTAAGAGTTACTGCTCCACTTTGCTGATTTGTCTAGGGAATGCACCCATCTGACTAAATTTAAAGCCGGAGTCGCCAAAATACCATCTTGATTCCTGATATATCTCATTTGCACAATGGCTTTTATGAAATCTATACACGCAACGAAATCCCATTGCCTCCATTGTATGCATCACCGGACTAGAATATCCTGAGTTAGAGACATGCCGGCTCTCCTTCACTGTCTGCCTGTCTCTATCACTGTCTGACTGCCTCTATCACTGTCTGCCTGCCTCTATCAATGTCTGACTGCCTCTATCACTGTCTGACTGCCGCTGTCAATGTCTGACTGCCTCTATCACTGTCTGCCTGTCTCTATCACTGTCTGCTGGCCTCTATCACTGTCTGACTGCCGCTGTCAATGTCTGACTGCCTCTATCACTGTCTGCCTGCCTCTGTCACTGTTTGCCTGCTCTCTATAACTGTCTGCCTATCTCTATCACAGTTTGACTGCCTCTGTCACTGTCTGCCTGCCTCTATGACAGTCTGCCTGTCTCTATCACTGTCTGCCTGTCTCTACCACTATCTGCCTGTCTCTACCAAGAAAAAGGGAAGCAGAAGAAGCAGAAGGAGGTGAAGGAGAAGGAGGTGGAGGAGGGGGAGAAGAAGAAGAAGAAGAAGACGACCGATCGAACGAACGAATGAACGAACGAACGAACGAACGAACGAACAAACTTTATTTTAAAAGGGTAACAAATTGGGCACGCAGCCGGTCTTACATTCGGCCCTTTCGATCACTCATCTTTCATTCATCAAATGTGCATTTTACATTTACATAGGAAAAAAATAACGTCAAATGGATTTTGTAAGCATAAACAATGCATATTAATTACGCATGGTACATTCACATGGGAAAAAAAAACATTGTCAAATGAAAGTTGTAAACATAAACAGTGCATATTGCAATGTTGTGACACACATCCCCCACTCACCCTCACACCCCGCAGCCACCCACACATCCCTCAGACACCCACACATCCCCCACTCACCACACCCCCACCCACCCTCACATACTTCCACGCCCTCACACAGACTCAGGCAAACATGCATGCCGCCACCCACCCACACACATTTCCCCACCCACACATACATACCCCATCCATCCCATAACCGACACGCACTCACCAACCCATATATTCTCCACCACACACCCACACACCCGCAACCACCCAGCAAAACACACATCACAAAACCACATACACATACCTCCGTCAACCCACACATCAAGCACCTATCCACACATACATCCCGCACCCTCACAATTTTCCCCACCCACCCACATACACATCAGCCAACCTACACCCACTCACCCACCCAATATCCGCCACCTCTCAACTACACATCCCCACCTATACACAACCCCACCCACAAACACATCTCCCCACCCGCCCACACATATCCCCCACTCATAAACACTCAAAAAACACACACCTCCCACCCACACACACCCCACCACCTACATATACCCCACCCACACATATCCGCCGCTCACACACATCTTCCCACAAACACACACATCCCCCAACCATACACTCATCTCTCACACACATCCACCCACTCACGTACTCATCCATCAACCACTCACACCCACACATCATCCACCCGCCCATCAACACACGCATCTCTCATCTACCCTCCCACCCACACACACCCCAACCACCCAGCCAAACACATATCCCCCATCCTCACATACATCCATCATCCACCTGCACATCCCACACCTCCCCCACCTCTCACACATCTCTCCTCCCACACAAAACTGCACCCATAAACACATCCCCCCATATGCATTCCTCATACACATCCCCGCCCACACATCTCTCACCCACTCACACATCTCCCCACCCACCCACACATCCCCCACATACAAACATCCTCACCACCCACACATACATCCTCCACCAACTCACACTTACCCCATCCATGCTCGCACACTCCCACCCACACAGACATATCCCATTCACAGACACCCCCCCCCCCCCCACACTCATCCCCCACACCCATTACACACCCATCCCCCAACCCACACAATCTCCTACACACCCATTCACCCACCCAAATACACATTCCCTGCCCACACCCCCCGACCCACCACCACCCACATACTTCCAATAATCCTCGCAAATACCCCCCCCCCCCATACACACACACACACACATCCCTCACACACACATACATCCCCACCGACTACACATCTCTTCACCCATTCACACATCACCCATCAACCCATTACACATCCCCCACATACAACCCCTCCACACATACATTCCCCGCACCCCCCACACATATGCCTCACATACACATCCATACAAGCATCCCCACATCTACACACATACATGATCACTGAAACTAATAAGAACAAACTCCCACACTTTGCACACAGTTGAGACACTGATGATTGTCGTGAGCATTCTCGCAAAAATTGTAAGAAGTAGAGAAAAAATTGTACGTATACATTGTGTAGCGTAAAATTAGTGATGCAGTTCAACTCTCTCTCTCTCTCTCTCTCTCTCTCTCTCTCTCTCTCTCTCTCTCTCTCTCTCTCTCTCTCTCTCCCTCTCTCTCTCCCACTCACTAACTCTCTCACTCACATCATATTAATGTTATATTATACATGATAAAATCAAGTTGCATACAAAATGATAATATGAAAGATGAGAATACAGAGAAAAAAAAATATGGAATGGCATGTTACAGGACAATCAAGTGGCATACAAAATGATACCTCGTAATATGAACGATGAGAATGCATAAAAAATGTGGAATAGTATGTTACATGACATGCGTGCGCTCAACTCTCTCTCTCTCTCTCTCTCTCTCTCTCTCTCTCTCTCTCTCTCTCTCTTCTCTCTCACACATACGTACATACAAACACACGCCCACACACAACATACACACGCAAATACACACATATACCCATGCACATAAACACACCTACACACATCCACACACTCCCTCGCATACGCTGCATACATGCACACTTACACACACAAACATATACACATACATATACGAGCACACACACATACATACACACATACATACACACATATACACACGCACATACATATAAACATATATAAAAACACATGAACGTACACCTTAGCACACGTACAGACATACACACACAGAGGCACACACAGATACACACATGTACACACACATATACACCCATAAACACATACAGACATGCATACACATACATACATCCACACATATAAACACCACACATAGACACACATAGACACACCCATCCATCCACACACATATATGCTGCCTCACATAATCACTAAAACTAATATGAATAAACTCCCACACTTTTTACACGTACACACAGTCGACTATCGTGAGCATCCTCACAAGAACATTCACAATTGGGAAACAATGAGAAAACATGGAAAATATGGAAATTGGTGATGAATATATGGTATACTTTGTGTAACGTAAAAATAAAATAGTGGTTCAATCCAGTAAGATAATTCCTGGAATTGACATAAACATGATGAAATAAGCAGTGCATGTTTAATTCAATTGGCAGTAAAAATGCTAATATGAAAGATGAGGATACAGAAAAAAATATATGGCATAATGATATGCTTGCGCTCATCTCTCTCTCTCTCTCTCTCCTCTCTCTCTCTCTCTCTCTCTCTCTCTCTCTCTCTCTCTCTCTCTCTCTCTCTCTCTCTCCCCTCTCTCACTATTAAGTTTCTTTCACGCACACTGGCACACTAACCCTCTCATTGTCTCATTCTCTCCCTCTCTCCCACTCACTATTTCTCTCTCTCATGCTTATACGCACTTGCTCTTACATTCGCAATCACCCACACACACACATACTCCCTATCACTCAATCTCTCACTCACCCTCCCACTTACACTCACTCTCTCTCTCTCTCTTTCTCTCTCTCTCTCTCTCTCTCTCTCTCTCACTCACACTCACTCGTTCACCCTCTAAATCACACTAAATCACTCTCTTATTCGCACACACAGACAAGCAAACAGATACACACACTGACTCACTCTCACACATTCACTTTCTCATGCACTCTCTCTCTCTCACTCTCTCTCTCTCTCTCTCTCTCTCTCTCTCTCTCTCTCTCTCTTACACACTCACTGGCTCTCACACTCACTCACTCACTCGTACACATACACGCATACTCACAAATTCTCTCTCACTCACTCACGCTCCCTTACTCACTCACTCACTCACTGACTCTCTACTCTGGGGTGTTTTCAGATATAATTTTATTCACTAATTTGGCTTTGTTAAAAAGGAAGCGCTTTCGAAGTGGTAGAAGTCTTAGATGGCTGTATAATTTATTACTTTCAACGTGCTTTATGCTAGAAACTAGACATATAGCGCGGTTTTGAAGCGAACACAATCGTTTCATATTAGATTTAGGGTAACCATCCCAGACTGTAGAACAATAATCGAGAGGTGATTGGATATAGGATGCATAGAATATTTTTCGTGTGCTTTCATCCAAAAAGTGTTGAATTTTAGCAAGTTGGTAAACTTTTTGCGCAATTCTCTTGGTAAGGACGTGAACATGAGAGCTCCAGTTTAAATGTCTGCCAATTAAAAGACCTAATGTTTTATGTTCATTTACATTAATTATAGGTAACGTGTCCACGTGGAGCTCGAGCGGTGTCCCAGTTATGGCTAGGGTCTGTAGTTTTTGTCTGGTCATTATTAGCATGGATTTGGTTTTGTCGATGTTAATTAACATGCGGTTTTCATTGCTCCATCTACTAAGGTTGTCAAGTTCGTTTTGTAAAGAGCTCTCTAAGTCACTAAGGCTCTCTTGACTAGTGTAAATAGTGCAGTCGTCCGCAAATAGGTCACACGAAGTATTGAGATAAAAAGGAAGATCGTTAATATACACTGCAAAAAGCAGCGGACCTATTATTGAGCCCTGAGACACACCAATATTAAGTTGTGTGGGTCTTGATAGACAGTTATTGAAGGACACTACTTGTTGTCTGTCAGATAAAAATGACGTAATTAGGTTCACCATATTGGTGCCAGCCTTCATTTGTTTTAATTTTCTAATTAAAATATCATGATCTACCATATCAAAGGCTTTTTTAAAGTCTACAAATACTGCTCCACAAATATTGCCATTGTTGATACAAAGATGCCGGTTATCGGTCATTTTTGTAAGGGCTCTATGGCAAGAAGAAGAAGAAGAAGAAGAAGAAGAAGAAGAAGAAGAAGAAGAAGAAGAAGAAGAAGAAGAAGAAGAAGAAGAAGAAGAAGAAGAAGAAGAAGAAGAAGAAGAACTCATGCAGAACAGGAAGGGGGCGGAATAAGGAAGGAAGAGGGGGAGGAAAAGAAGGAGGATGGGCAAGAAGAGGAAGGAAGGAAGAAAGGCACGGAAAGAAGACAGCCAAATAGGCAGGCAGGATTACAAGTTACTCTACCAGTAATACGTAATCTTGCCGTCGTATGCTTCTGTGTCTAATACTGTAAAGGCCAACATCCCAGTACTGGAAAGGCTAACAAATACCAGAGCAGATAGCATTTCGTGCTCAGACGGGAGGGGATGGCATTTGCTATTTCTGTTTCTTTTCGCAAGAGCACGGTGTAATCTATTAATTGAACTCCTGTTTTACGATTACTTTTACTGTTCAATTTCACGATAGGAAAACAACGAGTACAGTAAAAGCATGGATGTACATCTGCGTAACTGATGTAGTGGTGAACTGGTTGCTTATACTATTCCACGTATTAACACGTGCCTGCGGGTGTGTGTGTGTGCGCGCACACTACTCAACAAACAGTAATACAGGTCAGTTGTAGCAGTCTGAGAGTTTTGGCTATAGTTTACTTGTCACATGTTTGTATAGACCAATCAGCATTCAGTGGTTGCTGTGATCAGTATCACCCTGACCGCCTTGACTTCCCATATCATTTCCTGGTACCCATTGTAGTCTGGGGTGGCCTGGAAGTACAGGTCAGAGAGAGAGAGAGAGAGAGAGAGAGAGAGAGAGAGAGAGAGAGAGAGAGAGAGAGAGAGAGACGAATCTCCGCCTCCATGGGGATTCCAACATATCACCACCGGGACGGTGCTGGCCATTAGTCTACCGTGACTTCCGTATGTTTTCTGACGTTATCAAATAATTATGATGCATTTGATGTCTTTGTTCTCATACTTTTCCTGTAAATTTTTTAGACAGTTTATCAGAATATATAAATAGTTGTTTGTTTTGCTTTATCCATCTTGCAAACTCCCTTTTCGTTCCTTGGTATTTTGTGAGTGAGTGAGTGAGTGAGTGAGTGAGGGAAGGAGGGAGGGAGGGAGGGAGTGAGGGAAGGAGGGAGGGAAGGAGGGAGGGAGGGAGTGCGTGCGTGCGTGCGTGCGTGAGTGAGTGAGTGAGTGAGTGAGTGAGTGAGTGAGTGAGTGTGAGAATCAGTGTCAGCGTCCGTGTGTGCGTGCGCGCGCGCGTGTGTGTGTGTGTGTGTGTGTGTGTGTGTGTGTGTGTGTGTGTGTGTGTAAATATACGTAATGAATCAAAGCTTTTAAAATAAAACAGTTTCAGTTCAACATTACAAGTGACCTCAAGCAATCCATATGCCCTATGCTGCTCTTCGACCTTTCGCATGTGCAGCAGACATGTCGCACCTGGACAGCTAACCTGGTACAATCAAAGACCAGCAATGCGTCTGTTCCTTGACAAGCGCCGTTGTGCTAGATCTAAAAAATGTTGATCATGAAAATATCATCATCACCCAGTGTGCATAATTCCTTTCCCCAATCCCCATAACAGACTTTCGAAATGTCTCTTTATCATAATCATAAACATCATAAACCAGATGTCCTGTCTCTACTGCTTTCGTGAGTAATTGATCTATCACATCGTGAATCCAGCAATGGTAAGGTCCTCCTCTGTTCTGCTTCGTCGGTACAGCTCTCTGCATTATTTTTCAGATAATTTTTCTGACGTACTCACAATATTTCATTTTTCTCAACTGTATTTGTCTTCATAAACGATCTTCTTCAATGCTGAGTTTGTGTTGGGTATATCTATTTGTCCCTTTACCATCCAATAGATTGTAGTTCTCTCCCGTAAGACTCATGTTTAAAGGCGTAAATGTGATCTTTGGGCTGATGTGTTAAATGTCCAAGTATCACACCCGCCTGTTGCCACAGGAAATATGTCTGCTCGTAAAACTCTGACGTCTGTTGGCAGAGGATCTCATTTTGGAGACAGTCACCGACCAGTATGGCCACTGCTAAGAAGAAAAGCAATGGTGAACTGCATTCTTTACAGTTGCCTAGAAAATTATGTTTCGTCAATTCATGGAGAATCAGAGAAACGGCGTGAATGGGTGCTCTATTGGAGCAACTTCACTCGGTAAAGCAATGAACAATCTCTAGAACAGTGGTTCTCAACCGGTCGGGAATTTCCCCACCCCCTCCCCCCCCAGGGGGGAATTTTAGGGTTTCCGGAGGGAGGGGGGGGGGGGTAAAATTATTTCAAAATCGCGTTAATACAAGAACCGATTACTTGATAATGTTCTTCCCTCCATACTTAACGGTTCTGTAGTCCTCGCCCTTCTGAAATTTGTTTTATAACGTAAATAGACCCGCAAATCATATTTTATGTAGAATACTAGACTTGTTCTAGTATTTGTTATTAAATTTAGCTTCCATTTTTACATATAATGAATAAGGGCGCGGGCGTGGGGGGGGCGGGATTTATAGGGAGGGAATACGAAGGGGGGGATAACATTCTGAACATATGGTGAGGGGATGCATGGGCCAAAAAAAAAGTTGAGAACCACTGCTCTAGAAGATATAAATGAAAACTGTAAACTGATTAGAGAAATTAAATGTAAACTGTCAACATTTTTGGGCACGTTGTGAGAAGAAATAATCTAGAGAACTTGGTGACAACTGGCAAGATTGAGGAGAAACAAGAGGAAGGCAGAGAAGTAAATACCTAAATGGCTTGGCCACATGGCATGGTCGATACAAGAACACAGAGCTGAGCCACGACTCTGTCGATCGTTTGAGATAGTAAAACATGTCTGCCCACGCTTATTGGAATGGCACATGATGATGATGATAGCCTTTTTCAAATTTGCGTAGTCAGTTGTCTGAATGCTGAACAACAATAACAGTGCAGAACCACAAACCCAAGAGCAGAACTGCATGCACTATCAGAAGTACAATAGATCTGTAATGCTTGGATCCCGTGTCACTAAGACATGGCTGGAAATAAAGAGGCTGATAAATTAGCACTACTACCTTAGCCTCATAGAGATATAACCGATCCCGAGGCCAATATGTTTATAAGAAGCACCTACAGAACCAAGTGGGAATCGGAGCATCCTTGCCACTAGAATTATGCATATTTTCTACTCCACCAAATTGAACAAGTAGCAATCCTCCGAACAGGACATACGGTTGAGATACGACTTGTTTACTAAACAAAACACAGGACATGCGGCTGAGATACAACTTTTTTACTAAACAAAACACAGGAAGCACAGATAAATGTAACTGTGGAATTAGTAAAACGACAGCTACAGAAAAAAAAACGAGCACCAGATCCAAAGATTGCTTTGCTTGCATACATTCCCCGGTATACAACCGAGAACTGTAGCACCGCTTACCTCCCTGTCCACTTGATGTTTTCTTGAAGATTAATCGTTTGTCTGGAGGATGGAAGCACAACCCAATACCACCAATTATGTTACCATTACTAATGGCATTGTTACACTGTTAAGTCATTGCTATGCACGACGATTTCGGGAAATTAAGTAGGCAAGGCGAGTGTTTAAAACGCCCCAACACTCGCTTCTCTCTCTCTCTCTCTCTCTCTCTCTCTCTCTCTCTCTCTCTCTCTCTCTCTCTCTCTCTCTCTCTCTCCCTCCTTATTTCTGTGTGTGTGTGTGTGTGCATGTGTGCATGTGTGCATGTATCTCTCTGAATTATATATGTATATGTGTGTGTGCCTGAATTATGTGTGAGTGCATCCCTGAAGTATATATATATATATGTGTGTGTGTGTGTGTGTGTGTGTGTGTGTGTGTGTTTTTCGTCAATTCATAGAGAATTAGGGAAATGGCGTGAATGGGTGCTCCATTGGAGCAACTTCTCTCGGCAAAGCAAGTACTAGAAGAAACAAATGAAAACTGAACTGATTAAAGAAATTAGAAGTAGATAATCAACATTTTTGGGCACGTTATGAGAAACAATAGACTAGAAAACTTGGTGACAATTGGCAAGATTGGCAACATAATCTCTGTCATGGCATTTGCAACGTCCGTCAGCAGAGAACCTGGCTACTCTCAGCTGCTCATGTTCAGTAATTTCTCTTCGGTGTTAATCGTTGACATCTTTGCTTTATCGGTTGTCTTTATATGGATAATTATGAACACATTTTTACGAATCAAAATAAATAAGAAAATGGTCTTCTTATCCAGTTAGAAAATTAGAAATGTGAACAATGACTTCACAATTATATAAATTTCCGACTTCCTTGAATTATTTCTTAATATTATAGTTGTCCTTTCTCAAGCGGAAATATTTATTTCTTTTTCGTCGCCTCCTCCTCTTCTGCTTCCGCCTCTGCCTCCGCCTCCTTCTCCGCCTCCCCAGCCCAATCCGTCGCCGCTCCGCAATCTCCTCCGCCCCCGCCTCCTCCGCCGCCTTCTTCTCCTCCTTTCCTCTTCTTCTTCTTCTTCTTCTTCTTCTTCTTCTTCTTCTTCTTCTTCTTCTTCTTCTTCTTCTTCTTCTTCTTCTTCATGATAAGGATAATTCATAGAAGAATAGAAAAAAAAAACATTAGAGAATTGCTGACTAAATGAAAATCAATGTCTGGAGGAAATAGGTAACAAAAGACGCATCTCGTACA